>APFE030158419.1:26639-78655 GCA_000404065.3 Pinus taeda
TACTGAACATCACTTGCTCGGCCTAAATCCCTGAACTGAGCTGCAAACTGTGACCAAAGACCAAGTAAAAGTCTCGCACTGGTACCATCACACTCTCTCTTCAAGGAAGTCTGTATGCATCGCACCTCCCGTGTGCAGTAGGTGAGATGCATACTGGATTCCCTGTGGAACAGGTGCGATGGTTAGAGAAGGTTAATGTTGCCTTCAGACTTTGGTTTTTCTTCACTCTCTTCAGCTCTATTCATGAGTTTTATTGTCTATGATCAGTATACCTCTGTGGAAACCCCCTTCCTTTCCATCATTCCGCCTCCATTCTGCAAAGAACTATAAACGTTTTTTATGTATTGTGCGCCATTTTCAGTTCTCTTTTACAAAGAAGTAGCGTAATCAGACTATCGTTTATTGATTTGGAAGTGTCGCAAGTGTCGTTTTCAGTCATAGAAGAGAATCCTATAGTTCTTGATGGTTGATTATACTGTTACTCTTGTATGTGATTCGAATTAATAGTTTTTCAAGTGTCGAAAACAATTTTCAATTCGAAATTGCAAAGTGTCGTCGTTATCTTCACTTCGTTTTTAAGAGAAATTTGTTAGTATTGTCGCTTTGAAAAGATAATTCAAATTTGTAATTAGCATTCTTCTTGTCATTCACACAATAAGAAGGCTAAAAACAAATACATGCATATGCATTTGCATTTAGACTGCTTATTGGTTTGATTTAGGATAGTGCATTTAGTGTGTGCTCTTTGTTGAAAGAATCCTCAGTTCTCTTTCCTTAGTAGTTAGGATTTTCATTTCAAAAAGAAGATTAAACGATTATTTATCATCTTAGATTGCATTTTAGGAATTGTATATCTACATCATGCGGTGAACCTGAAAGGCAGATTCTTAAGCAAGATCAACTGTAAAATAAATCCAATGAACATAAAAACACTTTGGAACCTAACGCACAACATCTAGAATTCTGGGCTAGAGACGTATTTCGGCGTCGTTAAGCCTGGTAACCATCGCTTTCATTGCTAGTTGGGTGATTCCTCCTCTTTGAGATGACAAGTGCCAGTACGGACTTGTGCTCCCATGTACCGTCGAGTATATATTGGGAGACCACAATAGGCTATATCCTTTATCTTTAGGAAGTTGTGTCTGCCGCCCTATCGATCGCAATGCACTGAACACAGCATTCGGGAAGATTGACTGCCGTACCGTAAAAGGTATTCTGCAGTTTTGCGATTGGTTTTGTAATCCCTCTGTCTAGATTTCTAGAGTAGTCTCTTTCATTCCTTTTCAGAATCATTAAAGCAAAAGGTCCATCTGAGCACTTGTCACTTCAGGCTCATTAAAAATCGAAGGCGACTAGAGTCATCTTTTGTTTTTTCTCGACTCTTAAAAATTGAAAAAACAAGTTGTGTCAAAGTGTCTAAAATTCATTTAATTCGGAATCATTTTTCCCCTTTTTTATTTTGATTTGATCAAGTAATCCGCAATCGTGGAAGAAAGTAAATCAAGACCCCGTCGTTTGCAGAGACTTACGAGTCAACCGTCATTGACTCCGGAAATGAAGCCATTCCAAACGAAGCGAACTCATTTGACCGGATAAAAGTCCCCTAGATTGGTTGGAGCAAGTACTCCGACATCCTTAGAGACTCTGGTTACTATGAACATTTCTGGTATCCCTGCCTCTACAGAAGAAATTCCGCAGCCACGAGAGGACATTAAACTGATCCTAGTGTGACGGTAAACACTTTTATCCCTGAACCGGTTCCATCTACAACTGATTCGGAAGGTGTTACTCCCCGAACATATGTCGCTGCAGAACTTATACCTTCTTTAGCACCAGAAATATTTTACGGACCTGACGGTCTACCTCTTCCTCCTGGATTGATCGCCATAGAAGAGATTGTGGAAGATCCTCCATCTAACGCTCCATCGCAATTTGGAGTTGGGATCACCCTATATCCTTCTTCATCAGAAGTTAGTCTCTCGCCATCGGAAGTTCCTGAAGAATCACTGAGGAATCTTTTGGATAGACTAAATATGTCTGAACAACCGTTGACATCTAGGACTGTGTCATCCAACACAGCAGCGGTAGAACTTCCTGCTGCTACTCTGACAATGTTCGTCGGTGTGCCATTTGTCCCAACTAGCTCTCAATTGCTGGATGGAATCCATCTAGGGGTTGTTTCGACAGTGTGGTATGTTCTCGTTTGTTCGTCTGGAATAGTATCTGGAATCTCTTATGTTGAGTCTCAGCAAATTGACCCTTCACAGTGTCAATTTGGGCAATCTGGTCCCCAAAGGCAAATCATTCCTTTGAGAACTGGATTACCGTCGTATGGAGGGTCGTATACACTTTCATTGTCTTCTTCGGGAGAACAACCATGCGAGAGTTCACAACAGAATTTAGGTTATGCTGGAATTACATCTAGCGGTTGGGTGCCAATCCTTCCTCAGCAACCAAGAGTTGTATACTCAATGCAACAAAGTTTACCTATGTCAAATATCCCCACTACGCCAGCTATTGTGGCAGTGTCGCAAGTACAAGCGTTGCCTGTTGTATGCCAACCTCAGGTTTCTCAAGTCATAATGCAACAACCTCTTGTCCCTATGACGCAACCGCAATCACCGACTAGTGGAATGGCCCAGGTTCAAACGGGGATCATTGCCCCTCATCTTGGTCAAACAGTTAGTAATGGACAACAGCTCATGGCTTCACAACCATGGCTGGTGCAATACCAACAACTGCAATTCCAACAAGCTTATCAAGGATCTGGACAACAAGTCTTTGTGAGTAACGGGCAGCTGTATATTCAAAACGATCAATATCAATCATTTCATAACGGTCATGCCCATCAACCTTACCAAAGTTACCAGCATCAAATGCATTACGTTGGTATGCAAAGACCAACTGCTCAGGCAATTCCATCTTATCCTGGGTACGCTTCGTCGAGCCTGAATGAATAGTTTCCTTTCGTGGTGACTTTAGAGTTACTAGATCTGAATCGACTAATGAACGATCCAATTGCCTATGCCCCTTGGTGGCCAGCGATTCCAGATAAACTTTCGTCAAATATTCCTAAATTTAATGGAAATCTAGGTGAAGACCCGTCGAATCATGTGATGAATTTTCATCTATGGTGTTCGTCAAAAACTCTCAATGATGATTCAATCAGGCTTCACCTTTTTCAGCGAACGTTAACTGGTCCGACAGCAAAATGGTATATCGAATTGCTGAGAGATTCGTTTGATAACTTCAGTACCCTAGCCACAACCTTTTAAACCCATTTTCAGTTACCCATAAGGTACAAAATGGGAACAGAACTGCTAACCAATTTCAAGCAAACGACAGCCACTCACATATCCGATCATATTCATGAGTGGCGACGTCGTTGTAGAATGGTAAAAACATATGTTCCTAATCAGCTATTGGCTGAATGGTTTATTAAGTCATTGTTACCTTGTATTACAGAAGATGTGGAAAAGGGAGGAGTCATCACTGAAGAGCAAGTTATTGCTCGTGCACAATATCTAGACATGATATATACTCAGTCTAGCATGCTCTACGATAAAATCCCTGATGCTCCTAGACCAGAATATTCCATTCCTCCCCCTCCTAAATCAAACAAAGACTCTCATGTCGGCGATGGCGTGATAGGTACAACTAGCATGAAAACCGTAAAGGCTACGTCAAAGAAAGTCTGTATGGTTTCAAGTCAAAATGCAAATGAAGAACTTCTCACCTCGGAAGTAAATGCCGTGTCAACTGACAAAGGCAAAGAAACCAAGCAACCAGCAGGCAAGAAGAAAAATAAAGGGAAGAAGAAAAAACACGAGGAGTCGTCTCCTGAAAAATCTTCTGCAAACCCTTCTAGAGATAGGAAACCAAATCGTCCATGCCTAATATGTGATGAGGATCATTAGATGAGAGAGTGTCCATATAAAGCTGAGCTTAGAAAATTCTTCAAGAGTTCAAAAACCTCGGCAGTATTGACTGATCCATTTCCGAATCCAGGAACAAATCTGGTTGCTAACGATAATGCTTCCCCGTCCCAAGCACTAATGTTGTCTGTTTCGAAGCAGTAAAATGATGCTTTGATATCGACAAGGAATAAAGATTACGGGAATCCACAGATGTCGAACAACAAGGATAATGATCAAACTAGTAATTCGACAACAACTTCACTCGAAGTTGTGCCACCCATCATCCCTGAACCAACGATAAAACCGCCAAAGGGAGCAGTACACAAATCGATGTTTAATCCTCGTGCCAGAGCAGCACAACATTATAATATAGTGGAGGATTTGGCTCAATCGCCGTCCGCTATGTCGACACTTGAGGTACTGCAAAATTGCCCCTCCCAAAGGCAGGCTTTATTTTCAACGATAGGTGGGATTGACCCAACGGATTCCAATATTGTATCCTTTAATCACAAAGGATATGACCCTCAGTTACCAGCTCAACTAGCTTTCCTTATTCAAGTGAAAGCCCTCAACAAAATTGTTCATCGAACAATCATTGATGAGGGGGAATCTACATGCATTATGTCGATGAGTTGCTGGAAAACTTTAGGATCTCCAACCTTGTCCCAATTGTTGACGACATTAAAAGCATTTGATGGACAAACATACACCAGATATGGGATATTGAGTAACTTGCAATTCGAACTGGGGGGCAAAACAATAGAAATTGATGTTGAAGTTATCGACGGAAACCTCGATTACAACATCCTACTGGGAAGGCCCTGGATATATGCCATGGTCGCCGTTGTGTCAACCTACTTTAGGAAGATTGCATTTCCTTTCCAAGGAGGAATTACAATCATCGACCAACAAACATTTCTCCCCAACAGTTCACAAGTTACGAGAAGCATTCAGATGATCCATGGAAGCCCTTATTCGCTTCAAAATATCAGAGTAGGCCTACTAAAAGACCCTACATTAATGGGGACTTTTTCCCTACCGCCTCCAATCAATTTGGCGGAAGTGGCCAAGGTGGGAACCTGTAATATGATATCTTCTATTCAAAAGATGTCAGAAAACGATATTAAAATGGATCATCTGCAGGTATTGCCTCTAAGCCCAATAGAAATATTGTAGAAATCAATGTTTTCGGCATGGGAGGAAAACCAGAATCAATGCTCATCAAGCGTTTGGATAGATAGGTCTAAGGAATATGGCACGCCTTCAGATCCTTGGTCTCAAGTACATTCTACAGACGAAGGAATAGTTCAGTCGATGACGATTGATGGGGCACCATGGGAAGATTACCACCATCGTTCCCATCTTTCGGATTGTAAGAAGGATAATTCCAGTGACCTTGACCATCCCTCAGTTCTTGACTTTCTGTCAAATACTGTAAATACGGTGGATTCCGAGCGAAACCTATCCAATATTGAAGAGACTATCTCCATAAATATCTCGACCAAAACAGATGTTGTAGAGAATATTCATGTCTTTGAGAGATTCTTCAGCGTAAATCACATAAGAATTCATTTGTCGACGCGTTTCAAACCAACCAGTGTGGCTCATCATCAGGACAAGTTGAAGAAACAGATCCAGCTTAGCTTGTTAAATAGTCTGAGCAGAGACTCCAATGGCTAAATTAACGGCTAATTTTGACCAAAGGACCCAGGTCAAATTTCAATTCATTAATTTAATATTATTATTATTTTAATATTATTATTATTGGACACATAGCAAAATAAATCTGCTAAAAAATAAATGATTGTGGAACATAAATATTATTACGAAATGAAATTCTATGCTAGGGAAATAGATGAAATGTATTTGAAATACGAACTAAAACTATTATGTGTAGTAGAAAATATACGTAGTAAAAATATGAACAATAAAGTTAATTAATGAATAGGAAAATGTGGAAATGTATAGTAGCAAGAAAATATATCCATCACAACTGTAGAGTGGCCCTTGGTCTAGAGTCTGCCAGTGGTTTACATGTTGCACACTCTTAGGAACTCGACGATTCTTTTAGACACAACAGTTAGGTGCCCTAAAACTTGTCCAAAAAGAAAAAATAATTTAACTATTTTCCCATAACTGCCCTACTTCAACCCTGATTTTAAGCCTCATGGGTTGAACGACCTAAAATGGGTGAGATGAAATAGGAAGTTTGTGCTTGCAGATAAAAAGCAAATGATAATAGAAAAGTAAAATATTTACAATAGAAAAAACACATTGTTGCTGACAAAAGTTTCAACAACAATGGTTTTCTTCATCACAATTATCCTTTGTTGCAGTGAAATTTCGTTGTATGACTAGATAGATGGTATAGATCTTAGTGTTGTAAAATGATACTCCAACGATGTCCTTAACATTTTCATAATGTTGTCAACAAAAGCATTAAAATTGACCTCTAAATTAAAAAAAAGGGGCACTAATAATAACATTATTTTTATTATTGAGACTAAACCTATGACCTATGTAAAACCTTTTGACTTAACAATTGGTATCATCTCAACCAAAACCTTAAAGTCAACCCTCAAATAAAAAGTGATTGATCTAGACTGAATCATTATGTTATTTTTCATCTATATTGATTTTTAGAGTAGAAAAAATAGAGGAATAAGATTACATGGCCATTTTTACCTATAAGTCCTAGTTTAGAGAGTTGGAGTCTGAAACTTTCTTAGGAAATTTTGAGGCATTAAATGAAGTTTTTTAGGGTCCAAAAACTCTCACTTGTGCTAGACCATGGACATTGTTGTACACTTAGAGACCTCTCAATCGATGCAAGAAATATTTCAATCAAAGTTCATAAGCAAAAGTTATGCCTCTCATAAGTTGACCTTTTGGTTTAACCATCATGATTCGAGATGATGCCACATTAGCCCCACCAACTCATGCAAAAGGGGTGATGCACATGTGGATTATGAAGAAGACTCTAGATGGGTCCAAGTTTTAACTCAAGTTGATAGTTGACGAAGTCAAACTTGACCCCTATATGCCTTTTAGACTATGTTAAACCAAGCCACTAGGAGGAGTAGGGGTTCCAAGATATACTCTTTAATCTTGTTCCATAGTAGAGTAAAGAAATTGAGTGGGTGTTGAAGAGCATTACATAAGGAGTTAATATTCTATAGTAGCCTAAAAGGCCACGTGTATCAAGTAACTCCATAGAGAGTGCCTTCTCCTTTGTACTTGCATTATTTCCATTATAGAAAAGAGAGTAGAGCAACCTTGCCTTCAAGCTAGGTGTCTTCACATAAGGGTTTCTAAGAGAAAATCCTTGTGTTCATTATGGATGGTGTGTGATTATATTTGTTGTTCTCTATTTTTTATATTTTATCTATTTCATGCATAAGTAGAAATTCATTATTAACAAATCGAGAATCTAAAGGAATTTTCCCTTCATAATATATATCTCATTTTATTTTATTATACTTGTTTTGATGAACTATCTAGTGGAATGTCTATGGTAGTTTACAAATCAATGATGCTCCCAATAACACCATCCTTGGAACAACTAATACAATTAAAATATATATTAAAATGTTTTTTTTTAACAAAACGGGTAGAGATTTGTATTAAAAAATCTAGATTACAAGGCCAGAACCTTTACATAATCCAATATTCCTTGCAGGTTTGATATTGAGCACAGAGGCTCAATCCAAACCCTAAAATGAGTTCCTTATGATACAAAAAATTCAGTCTCTTTACAACTAAATATTTTCCAAAAAAACCCCAAAATACAGACACATTTACATTCCATTTGTCACTATAATTTTATATGAAACTAGTTTGACTTCTTGTTTTCTTGGAGATTTTTTTTTCCTTTCTTACCAACTTAAATCCAACCTGCATTTTTTGCAAATTACGGAGGATCGTTCTCTGACAACTGCATGATATTATTCTTGAAATCTTCCTCATATGCTTGATCTGCCCAAGAAGTTTCCTTTTCAACAAGATTCGTTGTGGTTTCCTGAGGGAATTTGTTTTCCATGAGGTTTTGATGCCTTTCCACTAACTTTGCATCCAGGGAATCCTTACTGGCAATTGGAGGATCCACATTTATAAGCGATTTATTGTGCTTAGATTATGTTGTCACGATTGTGGTTTCTTTGATTCATTCTGCTTCCCTCTTGTCTTTTGGTTCTTTATTGTCATGAAGCTATTCTTCTTTGAATACCATATAGCAACCACCTTGTGCACCTTACCACCATTTGGGCTTTCGGGGAATTTTCTGGTCTTTTCTATTCTTAGAACACAGAGGGAAATTTTTAATTACATGCCTTGTTTCATATCATGCTCTACTTCGAAATGAAATATTCTCATAGTCAAGCTTTTGAACCCAAACATAGTTTGGAGCCAACAAATTAATCTCTGCAGGAAAACCCTTGTTGAATTCCATCTCCACACAAATGTGAGCATAAGTAGTCTTGAATTTTTTTCTATTTTAGGATAGATACATTAGAATTTTCTCAGCGCATTATAGATGGAGGAAAGTGATGTGTGATTCTAGAAATCAAAGGGAAGTTCCAGAAGCCAAAACCAAACTGGGGCTGTAGAAATTGATGTTGCTACCAGGTCAAAATTGAGAGTCCAGGGCTACATGAAGAGGACAACACTCCCCCAAAACCACGGCCCGACTTCACAAATAACCTTCTTGTCCTCAATCTTATAAAAAAACATACTGAACAAAATCCATACCATAGGGTAAATATTTAGCTTGTCCATCAAAAGGGGATTCCATGTCTCAAAGATCCATTTATGTAGATCGACCAGCTATGTCCAATACCCATTAAACCTGCAAACCAATCATTCTCCAAAAAATATTTTTCACAACAGAAATCTTCTTCATCCATGTGAACATTAAGGGAAGAAAGTTCTTGTACCACCGGAAGACCAAAACCAAACTTCAGCATAGTTGTACAAAACCGAAGAAGAACTAGCTTGACTGACTACCATGCCTGCAAAAGAAACAGATTTATTTGCCAAATCACAAGGGTTCACCATTGAACAATTTGCAGAAGAGATCTATAGAAAATCCATGCAAACGGTGCAAAGATTGAGTGGTTAGGGTGGCTAGGGTAAAACCCTAGTCGTCAAAAGGGTTTCTATAGCTCCTTCCTTTGTTGTTCCTATCATTATGTGTATGGTTTTGATATATTAAAACGTTTTTTAAAATAATATAATATATACCTTTTTCCCCTAAAATATAATATTAAGAATTAGCATACATTTTTAAAAATAAAAACCAACAACCTCATTAATATTTAAATTTAAATAAAATATAAAAAGAACAAATATTAAACCAATAAAAGCACACATTAAATATCATTATTTTTTATTTTTTTAACATTAAATAAACATTAAAGATTAAATATCATTAATTATTTTTTTATTTTGTCTTATTTTTTTTAAATTAAATTAGAATTTTGTATTTATATGTAGTTATGTGCCTAGATCGCAACAAATACATCACATAATACATAGCTATATCTTTAAAATTTCTGCCTGAACCCTCTTATCCACCAAAACTACGATTTTTTATAGAGGAACTCCAAATTAGACAACGACAAATGGGGTTTTGCAGGGATACACCTACAAAACTGACCGCCAAGAAACAAAATTTACCTGTCATACTATCATTGATTGATAATGCAATCCTTCTTAATTGTGCAATGTCAATCCATTAATTCTAAGAAATACGAGAGGGCATGATTTGGCCATTCAGTTTTAAATGTCTTATTCTTAATTTACACCCTTCGTTAGCACATAAATCTACATCTTTATTTACACCATCTATACCATCATGTCAAAAATAAACATATAATTAATTATATTAACACGAAAACATACTCTTAGGAAATTAAACTTAAAATTTGGGAGAAAAAGTGTCATATGAAGTATTGCTTACTACAACCGTACATGATTAAACAAATAATAAACCTCAAGAAAAAGACAAATTTTATTAATTTATCCAATTTTGTTTATAATTTGTCAATAATATTAATATTATTTTCACCTTTTATAATCTTTGTTAGAAAAAAATAAAAATAAATATATTATTATATAATATATCTATATATTTGATGGTGGAATTATATTATTTTTAGTAGTTATTGCCCGAGAGATGCTCTACAACCTAATATATGGGTAGATGTGTAGGCATAAATGTTTAAGCATAGAGTCGAGAATGATGGAGTTATTAGAGTGTAAGCATTTAAATCTTGGCTAATTAATAATAAAAATTAAAATAACCCTATAAAAAACAATGACCTATTTAAAGGGAAATTAAACTATCCTAAATTCATCTTAGTTTGATGTTATATTTAGATATATAATTAGTTGTAACAAATAAACACAAGTTTGAAACCAAAGTTCTAATTGTTGTATAGTTGGGATTTCATTCAAAGTAATTCATATGTTTTTAATAAAATATACCCCATAATTTGATTCATTAGTAACGTTTTAATCAATTTTTTGTAAGTTGGTTTTATACTATGTAATGAGGGTTACATGTTTTTTAGGATTAAAAAGAATTTGGAAGTGAAGTTTAATGTAGTAACATGGACATGTAAGTAAAAATGATAAGATGTATAGGAAGTGGTTTTTGCTTTAAAAAAAATGGTAGAAAGATTTATGGGGTAAACAATTTTACTAAGGAAAATATATCAAATTGAGTTTTGCAAAAGATGACATATACAAATATGGATTTAGAACACATGCATTTATAAATATAGGATAAAATTATATTGTTGATTGATTTTCATTTTGTATTAGCATATAACCAAACAATATAAGTAATGTAGCTTAAAGAGGAGAATTGGAAATTTCATGTTTACAACTCAAATATATAATAAATAAATAAATAATACATTACACAAAAGTATATTTATCTTTCACAGTGAATTATAAGAACATCTTTTAGGAGAGGAGGTGGGGGCAAATATTAGGTAAAATGTGAGTGCCTAATATTACCTCCCACCTCCATCCAACCAGTGCACTTTTTATTGTAATTTTCCTTTATCCACTTTTTATTGTAATTTTCTTTTATATTTGAGGTTTAAAAGTAAACAAACTCAACTATAAAATGAGTAGGGGTGAGGAAATATTGAGTAAAATGTAATAGTTAGGTTGGATGGGGTGACGAGAAATATTATGTAAAATGTAATAATATTACATTTTACCTAGTATTTCCCCCCACACTTCACCATTTTTTATTGTAAATTTTCTTTATATTTGAGGTTCATAAGTAAATTTAACTCCTATGTAAACATTTGATCACGGTATGGTAGAGATGTTGTAATGTTTAGCATTTTGCCTCAGTAAAAAATAAAACATAAAATTAATAATTACATTTTTATAATTATAATTATAATTAATAATTAAACTTGCCTAGATCCATCTTAATTCTGGATCCAAGTGTAGAGAGGGATCAAATTTCTTGAGATGCAAACCTCTTTTAGAGTAAAAAGAGATTTGATCCCCCTCAGCACTTAGTGGATACGAAGTTAAGATGGATCTAAGTTGGTTTATAATATCATATAAATCATAATTTTCATTAATATTGCATGTAATTGTGGATTTGTTAATTATTATTATTTAAGGGAAATAATGTCATTTAAAATTATTTGTTGGTGGTTTTTGAAGAGTACATTGTTACTCTCACTTATTTGAATTTTGGTTTATTAATTTGTTTCTTTACATCTGGAAAAAAAATCTCAATTGGTCAAAAACAATATAATGTTTAATTACAATTTAACTTTTTCATAAAGAAGTAAATTCTTATCACCACAATATATTCTTATATCACCATTAACTTTATTTATTTAATTTCTAAATCTAATTTGATTGTGCTAAGAGGAGCTCTACATCCCAGTATGGGGGACATGTGTAGGCATAATGTAAGATTGTATTTCAACATTTTTTAAATGTAGGATTTGTTATAACTAAACAATACAATTTAATGTTGGCTTCAACATCAAAAGTAAATATATAAATAAATATAAACCATATAATCAATCTCTCAATCACGCAATGAGCAAGTGGGAGCATGACGAGGTGAAAAGTGGTTATAGACGCACATGCAAACAAATAGAGGTAAGTGCAAACATTTGATCTAGTGCAAGCGTTTGAAAATCAACGTTGTTTACATAAGTATTAGTTTTCAACGTTTTTTGCATAATGATCCAAATTTGGATCCTCAAACTCTCTTAAAGCTACCTGAACTCTGTAAAAAACTCACACTGAAGTTTAAAGTCTTGTAGATGTCGAAGCCTATCAGAAATAACCTCTAAACAACCACAATTTGCAGCCAGCACAGAGCAACGAGGACCTTCAGTCAAAGCACGCCGACTGAGGCCCATGAAGACTCTGCAGTGGTGCAAACTAGCAATTGGGAAATCCATATTAGGAAACGGAGGTTGTTTCTGACGTGCTAATCTCGCATCATTGGGCAAAACCCGTCAAAATGGAAAATCCCTAAGTGCTCGGTCACAAGGGAAGCCAGAGAACTGTGGGAAAAGCGCTAAAGCGACAGGCGGGTCCCGCGATCCAAAACCGATGGAATATCGAAGGCATTTCAGGTGGTAAGCGGGTTTGTCAGAGGACCCAGCGATTCCATACGTCGATTGACTCGTGTCTGATGGATGAGAGAGAAAACCGCTCTCATCGCGGGCTAATGTTCGAGCAAATCAACCGCGCGATAAGAGCGATAACCGTAGGATCTGGAGGCCCCAGATCTAACGATGGAGATTGCACCCGATGGGAAACCAGATTCGACGAAGAAAATAAACTTCGTCACATAAAGGTTGAAGTATGATTGGACCGCTGAGTTGGCGGATGAATCATTTCACAGAGTAACCGAAGTAATAAACCGCTTGAGGAAGAGCTGGCTCAACTCGTGAGGAGACAAGTGGCCACCTCTCTGTGAAGCGTTACAGTGATGATGACGCAAAGTAGGGAATTCTAGCGGACAGAGGCAGGCGATCCGAAGAGTAGGGAGAGGAAGCGAACTCTCATGAGACAGATTGGCGTTAAGCCACGAACAAACAGAGAGTAAAAAGGGGAGAAAAAGAGAGCAGCTGAAGAAGTAGTAAGCAGACCTGGAAGCAGAGAAGCCAGAGCAAGAGCTCACTGTAATAGGTAGAAAAAGAGCGAACAACGAAAAAAACGTTGAATGCGCATAGAGTCTGGAGAGTCACTCAGAGGTCGAGTGAAAAGCCAAAGAGCTCAATTGACAGTAGCATATTTTTGTTGGAGTTTCTTGGAGGTCGAGCGATTCACAGAGGCATGCGAAGGCCAAGCGAAAGAGCTTAGAAAAGCCAGTGCAGAGTGCCGCGAACCACAGCCAGAGCCAAGAGCCAGAGCGAGTGCCAGAAGCGAGAGCTGAGAGCCAGAACCAGAGCCAGTGCCACAAAGCCAGAGCCAGAGTCAAAGCCACAGCCAGAGCAAGAGCAAGAGCCATAGCCAAGAGCCAAAGCTAGAAATCCGAAGAGCTCCAAGAGCCAAGGATAAGATGGTGTTCTGAGCCCAATGTTCATGTATAAAACATTGGAGTTAAGTGTATCACTTGTAAAAGAACTATTGCAACAATCCCAGAGAGCCTAATTGAGTTGATTAGAGCTCAAGGAGATGTAGCCCAAGATATCAGGGTGAACTCCATATTATATTGTTGTCTTATGTGTTTGTTTTTACTGTTGCTTTCACTATTGTTATATGCATATATATATCTCAGTATAAGTACCTCCCCATATCAGCACAAACAACATATTTTAAAGTAAATAACCAGTTGAAAACAGATACAAGCATACACCCATATTTTCAAGCATTTCTTATTTCCGCATTAGTTAATCATTAAGACTTGGGAAAATTAGAAGCTTTAGAAGTGGGAGAGATTCTTGTAAGTTAGACAAGAAGCCTAAGAGCCCCATTTTCAGATCAGGTGGTATCAAAGCTTAAGATTGATTAATCCCACCTTCAAAGAAGGTTGTGTCAGAATGCTTGATTGACAAGCAAAGATTGCTTGTTTGAAAGGTGCTTGGACAGTTAAGGATTGATTGCCTCATCGATTGTATGCTTGGTTGCAGACTGACTATTGTTTGAGTTTGCAGAGGTGAAGGGAAAGCTACTGATAGCTTAGTCTAGGAAGGATAAGAAGGAAGAAGGGTTGAAGGCATTCTTCTATCCCAAAGGACCTCAAGGCCATCCTTGAAGCACAAGAGGTTTGTTGCAAAAGGTTGCTTGAGTAAGCTATTTAATAATTGTGTTTGAAGTTCTTTTGTTCATTTGCATAATGACAACTTCTACAAGTGAGTCCTCAAATTCCTCTTTCATCACAAGATTCTTTGATGGAGACATGAAACAAGACTTGTCCACCATGATGGATATGGTGAGAGAAATGTATGAGGATGGAAGAAAGAGCAGCATATTTAGAGAGCAGTTGAATTCCGTGGAGGAAGAGAAGCAGATTCTTTCTGACAAATTGCAGGAAATGGAGAAGCAACTTCATATTGCAAGTATGAACTTGAAAAGGATGCATGAGTTGGAGTCACAACTCTGTGTTGCAAAAGAAGCCTTGGCCAAGTATCAGCTTGAAGAAGAGGTAAACCATTCCTGTTTGTCTTCAAATTCTTCTAAGAATGCTTATATTGGTTCTTTTGAAAAACATACCAGAGGCATAGGTTCCAACTATGCAAGATGGGCTATGAGGAAAGGATTGGGCAAGCAGCACAAGGTATTGTTGAGCCAATAATGGTTGAGGAAAGGCCAAGTATTTGGGTCTGGCTATGGACAGTCTATGGAGAGAGTTCCAAAGCTGCCAGAAGCCATTGAAATTAGTTCCAAAAAGGAGTTTCATTGCAGGTCCTCTACCTCAGAAGTGTGAGGATTGTATTCAGGAGGAATGCAATAGCTTGGAACATCATTCACATGATGCAGGTATTCAGAAGCACATACTTGAACCAGAGGGTTGTGGACACTCTGACGGCCTTAAAGAAAGTGATGGTATTCCAAAGGGAGCCACTTCTTCATTTGCTTCACCTCCTCATGTAGGCAATAAAGGTGAAAGAGGCAGGTATAAATCTGGTTCTAAACACATTCCTTTTGATTTTGTAAAGCATGGAAAAATAATTGCATGTTCCTTTTGTGGTTTGGATAACCATTATGTTTCTAGATGTTGGAAGAGGATGGCCACATACAGGAAACTTTTGAAGGAAAAGAAGAAAGCAGCCAAAGGTACACAGGACAAGGCAAATCATGTTGTCAAAAGGATGCACATGTGTTGCACTTACTGCCATAAGCAAGGGCATCTTGCTGAAAGGTGTTGGACCTTGAATCCAACACTGCTCCCACCAAAGATGAAGGAGAAGGTGGAAAAAGAAAATGGCAGAAATAAAGATTCCACGATTGATGTGGTTCAGGATGATTCACGTATTGATGTTGATGTGCAAACGAAGGAGGGACCTTTGAAATGGATTGGTAAGAAATGGTTAGAATTCTTATCCAATTAAGGCTACATGTCTAGTGATGCATATGTTTGCATTTCTTTGCGGAATAAATGCAAGTTGCAGGATCTTACCAAATGGTAAATAGAAAGAAGTTGAGTAGGAAACTCACTTTATTACTGCAACAGTATGTTCATTTCAGCTTTGGAAGTACACTGTACTTAAGTGAAAGTTGAAAGATGGAATGCATGCCTGAGCATGAGATGCATGTGATGTTGGCTTGGGAGAAGTTAGCTTGGTTTCTAAAATGGAGATAAGGATGAAGTGTTTCATCTTTTGGAAAAGAGTCCTAAAGGTCTTTTCGTACATGCTTGACTTGAAGGGTCATTTGTTGTAAAGGCATGTTTTATTGGCTTGTTATCTAGCTAATCATTTGTATGCATATATAAGACATGGAAGGGTTCACAAGATGTGAAATTTGTTTGTTTATTAAAGCAGGAGTTAGCCCATGCAGTTTTTGTCTGTATGTCTATTGTTGTTAACAGTTGTTGTTGGCAGCTTTTCAAACAGGTACAAATGAAAGTTTTGTGGAGCAGATGTACTTCACATTTGTTTGAGCCACCTTGGGTCAAGGATCAAGGCAAAGAATTTCAAACTACCTTCTGTAAACTTCACAACAGAAGTTCTGCATGAAGTCAAGGAGGAAAACAGTTCTTCCCGAGACGACCAACCCATCCAAGAAGGGAAGTGGTCAAATATTTTGGTTCAGAGGCACTATGCAAAGGCAAGTGTAGGGAGGCTGAAAGAAGAGGGTGTTGTTACTCTCATTTACTGCTCAAATTAGTATATCAGTCTTTTGGTGGACCAAAAGTTCTTTTAATGGGAAGCCATGATCTGAATTTGGATCCTCAAACTCTTAAAGCTACCCGAACTCTGAAAAAAACTCACACCGAAGTTTAATGTCTTGTGGATGTTGAAGCCTATCAGAAATAACCTCTGAACAATGACAATTTACATCCAACACAAAGCAACGAGGACCTTCGATCAAAGCACGCTAACCGAGGCCATGGAGACCGTGCAGTGGCGCAAACTAGCAATTGGGCAATCCAGATCAAGAAACGGAGGTTGTTTCTGATGCGCGATTAGCGCAAAACCCCTCGAAATGGAAAAGCCCTGAATGCTCGGTCACAAGGGAAGCCAGAGAACCATGGGAAAAGTGCTAAAGCGACAGGCAGGTCCCACACTCCAAAACCGGCAGAATATTAGAGGCGTTTCGGGCGGTAAGCGGGTTTGTCAGAGGACCCAGCGATTCCATACGTTGATTGACGCATGTCTAGCGGATGAGAGATAAAACTGCTCTCATCGCGAGCTAACGTCCGAGCAATTCAACCGCGCAATAAGAGTGATAACCGTAGGATCTGGAGGCCCCAGATCTAACGACAGAGATTGCGCCCGATGGGAAACGGATTTGACGAGAAAATAAGAATCGTCACATAAAGGTTGAAGTCTGATTGGACCGCTGAGTTGGCGGATGAATCATTTCACAGAGTAACCGAAGTAATGAACCGCTTGAGGAAGAGCTGGCTCAACTCGTGAGGAGACAATTGGCCACCTCTCTGGAAGCGTTACAATGATGATGATGCAGAGTAGGGAATTCCAGCGGACAGAGGCAGGCGGTCCGAAGAGCCGGGAGAGGAAGCGAACATTCATGAGACGGATTGGCGTTAAGCCACGAACAGACAGAGAGTAAAAAGGGGAGAAAAAGAGAGCAGTCGAAGAAGCAGTAAGCAGACTTGGAAGTAGAGAAGCCAGAGCAAGAGCTCATTGTAATAGGCAGAAAAAGAGCGAACAACGAAAAAAATGTTGAATGCGCAGAGAGTTTGGAGAGTCACTCGGAGGTCGAGTGAAAAGCCAGAGAGCTCAATTGATAGCAGCATATTGTTGTTGGAGTTTCTTGGAGGTCGAGCGATTCATAGAGGCATGCAAAGGCTAAGTGGAAGAGCTTACAAAAGCCAGAGCAGAGAGCCATGAGCCACAGCCAGAGCCAAGATCCAGAGCGAGCACCAGAAGCGAGAGATGAGAGCCAAAACTAGAGCCAGAGCCACAGCCAGAGCAAAAGCCAGAGCCAGAGATAGTGTTATCACAAAATCATTCCTGATAGGCTGTTGATTAGGTAGAACTTAAGTAACTGTTTCAAACCTACTTTAGGCTAAGGCTTAGCCTCCTCAACCTGAGAGGGCTCTCTCACAAGATTAAAGATTTTGACTTTGAAGATTAGATGGCTAACTCTATGAAACAAATGAATGAATGTTAAAGGTTGAAACACGATTAGAAAATATGCATTGGGCTTATGGAGTCAGATATGTTTTAGTATTGACAGTAAGGTTAGCTTTACATAGAAGTCGAAGCATTTAGAATCCAACACATGTAGAATACACCAGATACACATAGGACCAATACAGTTTACAAATGTATGAAGGAAATTAGAGCACTGTTAGTGATTTCTAAGTAATCACACATTCATACCACTGTAGATAATAGGAAGAAGACAATACAAGACATTCAGAACATCGAATTCATTCTGATTCCTGAGAAGCAAAGCCAAAAATTGTATTACTAAAAACAGAGTCTTTACACAAAGCATAATATGAGAGCTTTTCTGAATAATTTTCCAACCCTTGGTACATTGCCCTTTCTCCTATATATAGAGTTCTTTACATAGCTGAGATTCCTCCTCCAGCATGAGGGGAACTCAAATTCTTCTTACTATGACACCTGCTCATACTTAAAACTAACTATTAATGTAACTGATTGTTGACTAACAGCTCTAGTGACCTAAGACAATTAGGAGTATAATTCTTCATCATGTTGGCGGTAGCATTAATAACAATTCAAACTCGTTCTTTCACAAATGGATTTCTTGAGCTTAGCTGTGGTGATGGTTTGAAACTACCTGCTGACTCTTGATGCCTCATCCCTGAACTGTTCCTGAAAACTAGGAAGTTGTTCCTATTTTTCTGCTTTGGCCTCCACAAGGATCTTCGAAATTAATTATCCCCCTTTGCTTCTTTTAATTGCACAAAAATGCATTTGATTATTTTGTTTTCCATTCCATGTGTACCTTAAACCGAAAAGGCTTCCATTTGTCCCTCAAAATTGGCCCATCGAATGATAATATGCAGCTACAGCAGTTTTGTAGCGCGCTACGAAACTGCTGTGTAATTTCAAAAACACAGCTTAAGATCAAAATCTAGCTTTCTTGAGTCTTTCTTTATTGCAGGGATTGTCCAGGTGTAGTACTGAGCATGACAATTTACCACTTCGGGTATTGAAATCGTTTTATCTTCCCACATATCCTCCATTTTATTGAAATAATCTTCCTTTATTGCATGTTTCCTTGAGATTTTCCTCAATTTGGAAATTTCAAGGTTTGCCAAATTCAACTTTCTCTTCAACTCTTCAAAACTACATTCCTCCGGTTGAGAGATGACTGCCTTACCTCTGTCATTTTTATGTAGTTGTGATGATGTTTCTGATGCAATTATAGGTCCTTCATAAGATTTTATTACCTTCCCTGTTTCACTTGCTTCTGGCAGTGCTTCTTGTATCTTTTTTGAACGCCTTGTCACAAGCCTTCTTGGCTTAAAAACAAATTTAGAAACTTATCATAAGAACCTTAAAACAAATTTGATACATGAAATCTATGTGAGTTGTGGGACCAGTGATGAATGGGAACAGAGTGTTGACCTTTATTTAACCATACCACCAAGACTCCTAGGACTGAGACACTAAAGCAAACATGGAAAAACTAAACCCGGACTAACACCTAACCTTTACAATCAAACTGATGTGAACAATTTAGAAATTGTTTCTTAAGTGATTACAGCTAGAAAGCTGAAGAGCTCCAAGAGCCAAGGGATAAGATGGTGTTCTAAGCCCAATGTTCTATATAAAACATTGGAGTTAAGTGTAGCACTTGTAAAATAACTATTTCCATAATCCCAGAGAGCCTAATCAAGTTGATTAGAGCTCAAGGAGACGTAGCCCGAGATATAAGGGTGAACTTCATATTATATTGTTGTCTTATGTGTTTGTTTTTATTGTTGCTTTCACTATTGTTATATGCATATATATATCAGTTTAAGTACCTCCCCATATCGGCACAAACAATAGATTTTAAATTAAATAACCAGCTGAAAACAAATACAATCATACACCTATATTTTCAAGCATTTCTTATTTCCGCATTGGTTAATCATTAAGACTTGGAAAAATTAGAAGCTTTGGAAGTGGGAGAGGTTCTTTTAAGTTAGACAAGAAGCCTAAGAGCCCCATTTTCAGATCACATAATCCTTTCCTATTTCCATTACCAGGCTATTCATTTCTAAATAAAATTAGTTATTCATTTTTAAAGTTGATTAATCATTTATTTTCTATGGAAATCGTCATCCTTAACAAGCAACGTTGTCAATAGATTTAGTGGTTCTAGGGTGTTCTACTATTTATTTTTTCTTAGTTCATATGCATCTGGAAAGCTAAATTTAGGGCTTTGAAGCGCTTTTCAAAACCTTTCTCACTTTGTGATTCAATGCATACCTCGTATGTTTTTCTATAATATTAATACATTTCTAAATGTTATGGTAGTTGATGTGTGGATTGTAGGGTTTGAATATATGATTAATCCCCCATCTATCAAATATGCATATCAACAGTCAAAGTTAATTTGTTAAGGAAATAGTGTCTATTGAGATAATATACAACCTTGATTCGAAATTATTTCTCAAACCTACACACCAAACATTGTCCTGATATGGCACTTGTGAAGGAGTTCTATTCAGGCCTAAGCACCCACTCTGGCCTAATTTGTTATGGACAATCTACAACCTTGGCTTGAAAAAATTGTTCAAGACTAGATCCATATAATGCCCTAGTTTGCTCTAAGATTCTTAGAAGCTAGGTCTCACTATGTAAGAAGCCTTAAACCCTTAAACATGTCCAGGTTACTACGAAAACATGGAATCAATCACCAGTCTATAGGACAAATAATTTCTTTTTGTTTTAAAATGTTTACATTATGTATCATGTTGCTTTATTTTAGTGTTGCGAAATTTAATACTTTGGGCCAAGACAATTTATTTAATACTTTGGGCTGTGTTACCCAGCAAAAGTGGGCAACCCAATAGGAGACAAATTTTCTCCCACACTTTAGTTGCCCAACCATGCAACCCCTGAAATCCACCACTAGTTTTCAATGTGCCATTTTATCTTCACCACTTGCATCAGTGATATACATTCTCACCCATCCAACAAGAGCACATGACTTTATTCATTTTAAAATCTTGTGCTTATACTTGTTTTTATTTAGGATTTTGATATGGATTAAGGGGTGACTTGGAAGAAAAAGGGGTTTTGACCATGATGTTGTTCCCTCACCTTAAATGGGGGGTTAATCTTTGATCTTAGTCTAGTGGAACCTCCCCTAATATCTCAGTTAGTATAAGAAGAGCACTACTTGAGAAGCCTTGATTGAGATAACATGTTCCATTTATCCCTATTCCATACTTACCACTTTTCATCTTACATTACAAGATGTTATTTTACCTCCATTCTTCAGGTTCAACTAACCATTGGTTATCTGCGATTTGACACCCATACATCCACATACCTGGATAAGGCCCAAAACTTTTCCCTGGGAGTTTAATGCAACTAAAAGAAAAATAAAAGAGCATATAATGGCCACAAGCAAAATAATAAAGAATATCAAAATGTAAAAGATGGTCAAGACATACACATTAGCACATAGGCAAAAGCATAACATGAGCTCTACCTCACCTGTTATGCCCATCACTCGGTTCCTTAGCATCGTGTCGCTCCTATACATCATGAAAGGAACCCTTGAATGTCCCAATCCTGATGGGAAAAGAGTTACCTCATCATTAAGGGGTAACACAACTGCTTTACATAATAGAAAGCAATGTTTAACCCTTTGAGATGCGAGCAATGATATAAAGAAAAATCAAGAAAAAGTAAAAGGCGCATAAGAGGGGTGGAAAAAAGGCTAGGTTTGTAACTCATGCACCGACAATTGCTCCCTCCTCACATTCATACACTCAGGATGTGTATCCCCATCATGTTGGTCCCTTTGATCATGGCACTTGGCCATGAAGTTTCTCCTCTTGATTTTCATCATTATTCACACAGAACCTATTGATTGAAGGATGGACTGAGGAAATGTTACTTCCCCTTAGTAATATCCTTGTAAGGTACCACTCTCCAAGGCCTGTTAGATTTTGTGGCAACAGGCTAAGAGGGAAATTGACACTTCTTTGATCAACATTAATATTAAAATTACCACTCAAACATATACACCAAACTTTGACATGATGTGGCACTTATACAAGAATTTGTTCAGGCTTGCGCACCCACTCTGACCTAATTTGGTATGTACAATCTGCAACCTTGGTTTGAAAATACCTTTTAGGCCTATATATTATAAGATTTGTAGAATAGAGATCTAACTGTGCAAGAAGCCTTAAACCCTTAAACATTTATAAGTTACCATGAAAACATGGAATCTATTGCCAATCCATGGGACAAATGATTTTTCTCTTTTAAAATGTTTACATTATGTATCATGTGACTTTATTTCAATGTTGGAAAATTTAGTACTTTGGGCCAAGAGGGAAATCAACACTTCCCTTGATTAGCATTAATATTATATTTGCCTTATATCATATATTTTAGGCCATATGCTAATTGGTTTCATAGACAAATTACTTATTTCATATATTATGTTTACTTAATAGCATAATAAACTATAATATTACATATTATATAATATTATAGTATTAATATTTACATTAATATTAATTATTAATAATTAACCATATTAATATTAAATAACCACATTTTATGCTATAACTTCATATTGCTATCAAGTATAATTTTCTTGACCCATTATAATATTAATAGATAATAAACTGGTAATAATAATATTATATAATATAATATTAATATTTTTTTGTGATCAGAGGAAACAGTGCTCCACCTGACACGTAACTACTAGTAAACATCTTGGGGTTATGAATTGTCTCCCTCCCCGTAGCCTAAGTCATAATAGAGGGGTATTGAACCTGGGTCTTTCGAGTTTCAACGATTTCACATTCCTCTAATTAACTAATTGAGTTGCGCCCCCTACCCCCCCCCCCCCCCCCGACAATAATAATATTAATATTAACATTATATTAATTGGTATTATATTAATATAAAATATTAATATTGTTTTATAAAATATATATTAATTATATTAATATCAATATTAAGTTTTAAAAATGCATTGATTTTAGTGTAGATATTAATATCTATTGTTATCCACCTCGTTGCACTAAATGCATTGATTTCAATATGATGTTGATTTCTAATTCTTTTAACTTGTATTCTCTAGATGTATTGATTTCACTGTAGATGTTATTTCCATATATGATGTGACTAGATTGATGATGTGCATTGCTTTAAAATTAATTTGATTATTGGAGAGATTTGATTTCAATGGATCTCAAAAAAGTAATTATTTGTGACATGCATTGATTTAAGTGTTACAATAATTCACGCTACCATGTCCTCTCAAAATAATGAGATGGATAATGTGCATGTTGAGGATATAAGAAGAAAAACATGTGAACATGTTAGGCAACAACAAACAGAAAATTTAGAAGAAATCTATGACGAACAAAGAGAAGATCAAAGAAAGAAGAAAAATGAAGAAAGCATAGGAGATCAAAGAAAGAAGAAAAATGAAGAACAAAGAGCAAATCGTACAACATATCAAAGAGAATATTGAAGAACATATCGACAAAGATTGATACAACAAATGACAACTAAAGAGCATGAAGAACATAGGATAGAGGGAAATGAACAAGTAAGAGAAAGTCGACAAAGAAAGGCACCAGAAATAACCACTGAAGAGCATGAAGAATAGAGGACAAAGCAGAATGAACAACTAAGAGCAAGTCGATAGAGAAAGGCACTAGAAATGACAATTAAAGAGCATAGACAACATAAGATGAAGAAAAATGAAAAAACAATATCTTACCGCAGAGAAAGGCAATAGAAATGACAACTGCACAAGAAGAAGAAGAGAGAAGAGCATGTTAAACAAAATATCAAAGAGCATATCGACCAAGAAGGGTACAATAAAAAATAGAATAAAAAGCATCACAAAAAGGAAATCAACAAAAAAAGTCAGAGGAAATGAGAAATAAAGAGCATGAAGAACAAAGGAAATGAAAAAATGAACAATAAAGAGCATATCGACAAAGAAAACAATAGCTAACCAACTCAAACATTGTACAAGATGTAGAAGAAAATCCTATGGAAAAAGATGTTTAAAATATATCTATGCCCAAGATCAACCTAAAACTCTCGTTGATATGAATATTGGACATCGAAAATTTTGTGATATGATTGATCAATTGGTTGGAGTTCAAATGTGTCATGTGTGTGAAGATTCATATGTTATAATTCAATTACTTAATACAAATATAGGTCCAATGTGCATGAGATTTAAAAGAGAAGGAACTCGTCATAGATTTTTCGCTGATAACCATATGAATCCAAGAGAACAACCTAAAGTTCTTACAACGCTCACACAAGTTGAAGAGAGGTTAATAACACATGTAATTCTAATTTTGTAGGTTATGCACTCAATAGGTGGACAATACAAATATAGAGGACACGCCATTAGTTTTCCACAAGAGGTTACCAATCTTGCCATGAAATTACCCTCACATATTAGAGACTTGGATTTGATAATTGTTGTGCAAAGAAAAGGCACAAAAGGATCAAATTAGGATTTTATTGTCATAAAATAAACTTTATTGCATGCATTATATTATAATATTGAGAATGGTCGATATTGTCATGGAGTTCAAGTTGATAATGACACATTTGAAGAATTACTTGAAATTCCAACAGATATATTACAAATGATTAATGTTGTTACTTTTCAAAAGGTAGATAATGACATTGAATCTGCAATGGTTGGAAGGTGTTCCAGGGATTGATGATGCATTAGATGGATTACATACATATTCTTTTGCATCTAAGCTTCCAAAATCTTGACAAGAAATTGATATAATTCGAGATTGGGTGAATGACCCTAATGCAGAGGAACAATATAATGTATAGGAAGTGTTTAGTTGGCCTACCATTGGATCGTCTCCAATCAATGAGTATAACACTTTGGGATTATTCGATATGGCATTTCCATATTTTCTCCCAAAAGGTGAAGCAAATTGGTTGCAAGCATGAGATATAAATGTCCATCTTCATGAGGATACAAAACATCTTCTCCAATATCATGATAACAAGTTCGGAAGACACCTGTTATTTAAATATTTTTACTCAATATCATCACGAGACATCATGCTCAAGCTTACTTTGTAGTATTTGAAAAGTTGAATATAATAGATTTATCAATGAAAATGGAGGAGTTATGAAAACATTTACAAAATCTTCTAGATTAATGGCTTGGATAAAGATTAATGTGATTTGGAATTGTATTAAGAGACATGCATGCATATTGGAATAAGTGTCGTGCCGAGTTATTTGACTTGGTTCAACAGATTGGGTGTCCTACAATATTCTTTAAATTAAGTGCAACAGATATACAATAACCAAATTTACATAAATTAATGTTGGGTACATGTCCTCCAGATCTAGGGAAAGCAAGGAAATGAAGACGTCAAAAGGCACTTAAGGCACACAAAGTTTCGAGATGAAATTTTTGAACATTTTCATCAAGCTACAAACTATTGGTGTCGCTATGAGTGGAAATATCATGGATCTGCACATGTTCATGAATTTCTATGGTTAAAAATTTATCCTAAAATGAGCGCATTGAACTGGGATGATTCTATGCAAGTTAGATTTGCAAATGAATCTTTTAACGGATGTGTACATGCATTGAATCCACGTGGATGAAACCAATGAAATATTCAGGTTAGACTCAATATTGATAATCATCCTTGCTTAAATAGACACACAACAAATATTTCAATCTGATACTATAACTGATTATGAAGAACTTCTTAATTGTGTTGAGCATCACATCACTTGAAATGGGAGATCATGGCTTTGAAAGAACGGAAAGATTGTTATGTCGATATAAGGCACCACGGGATCTATGTGATGGATCAAAACTTTATGTTGATGAGAATGGAGAAAATAATTATGAACCAAGACGAATTGATGATAGATTGAATACACACAATTATGAAACGTTGATGATGTGGAAGGCTAATATAGATTGGAAACCAGTTCTTTCGAAGCATGTCATCATTAATTACATAGAAAATATGTAGCAAAATTTGAAAAAGGATAAAAAACATTCCATGATATGTTGATGCATGTCTCCTCTATTCAAAATCCAAATGAACCGACAACACGTGCATATAGGAGTTTATTGTGTGAAACCGTTGTTGATAGTGTTAAAGAGTGCAACTATTTTTTTTTTTTTTTTTTTGTTTTTTTTTTTTTTTTTTTTTTTTTTTTTTTTTTTTTTTTTTTTTTTTTTTTTTTTTTTTTTTTTTTTCTTTTTTTTTTTTTTTTTTTTTTTTTTTTTTTTTTTTTTTTTTTTTGTTTTTTTTTTCTTTTTTTTTTTCTTTTTTTTTTGTTTTTTTTTTTTTTTTTTTTTTTTTTGGCAATTCCCTTCTGGACCTTCGTTTATTATTTTATAATATATATTATATATATATTATTATATCATCACTAACCCATGAATAATTACTAAATCAGTGTTGAAGAGACATGTCTCCAAGGACATGACCATTCGTGAATGAGTACCTACCTCGGTATATAGCTGGGACCCTTAGTTGTAATAAAATCATCTCATATCTTCTTGTACGTATTGTTGATGTTCTATGTACAATTATTATCAATTAGATAAGACATTAAAGTAATTGTTGCAATTATAGAACATACCATAAAAATTAACATGGTATCAGAGCTTTGGTGGAGAAAGGCCTCAACAGAGTGTTAAATTTTTGGGGTTGTTACAATCTTTACGTACACCATATTTAATTTTTTACTCCTACCTAAAGAATGCAAAGAATTCCATAAATGATGGTGGGCAATAATTCCTGGTAAATATGTCTAATTACTAAAATATAACGAATGCAAAGAATTCCATGAATTATGGTGGGCAATAATTACTGGTAAATATGTCTAATTACTAAAATACAAAGGATGCAAAGATGAATTATGGTGGACAATAACTACTGGTAAATATGTCTAATTACCGAAATATAAAGTATGTATATACTAATAGTAATTTTTGTTTTAACACTCTTGAAGACTATATCTGTCAATATGGAATAATGCATAATTGAAAGTATATGATTTAAGCATATGTATTTTGAAGTTAGTTAGCTCAAATAATATTGGTTAAGACCCTCTTTCATAAAACTTAAGTGGAATTGGAAATAAAGAGGTGACAAGATTGAAGGGCTTTCAACTTGACATATTGCTTGGTTCCTAGCTTGATAAAGGTTTCCATGCAAAACATACTATAATGTGAGAAGTAAGTTTAAAGATCGATGACTTCTTGAATCATTGGAATGAGAGTTCTGCATCATCACTACAATCTTGTTTGGAGTATTCTTAGATAATCTCTTATCATCATAAGAGAAGCTCTATCAGAAGTCTGAATACTTGCATCATAATATTTTGATATACCAAAGGTTTGTGTCACATACTTGAAAAATGAAAATACATTAGAGGATTGTGTCAATGATCTACAAATTGTATACAATTATAAAGAAATCCTTTAAGAACCCTTCAAGGATAGTTGTTGATGCGTAGCATATTAACCATAATGGTGTTGGTATGGGCAACATATGTGAGTGTAAAAATAATTTATTAGAAGATGAAAAGTCTATAAATCCATATACTACAGACATATGTCTTGCATTGAAGAGATAAGTTTGGAACCCTTAACATGATTATCATGACACTCAAGCTCAGTCATCCTTGTGGTACCCTTTTGGTGATTTTTGTGGTTTATTGAAGGTAGTTCAGAACCTTATAATAACACAGTATGGAATCTAATAATGGCACATATCAGAACCTTATTAATCTTAATTAGGAGTATAGTTCAAATCGCCATCATGGTGTCATCTTGACACAACTCAGAATATTGTTATGTCATACTACTATGTATATAATATGTCATAGTCTATAAATAGTCCGATAACTACTTATTGTAATCTTCTCTATTGAAATCTCAAAAGTATAAGCATATTGTGTAACTGGTATTATTATCTGAACCTCTGTATGAATAGATTGTCTAATATGGAAAACAAGAATGTGACTGTTGCAAGGACCGATGATGTTTGGATTACTGTAGTATGTAGACTTTGTAAACCTCCTTACACTAAAAACTTATAGTCATTAACATGCTCAAAAGTTACAATATGGCCTGGATAGGTGATTGGATCACTATGTTATCATTAGCCGATAAATTGAGATAATGTATACAGTGTGATTCTTCATTGACTGAAACATCAAGTACACCAGAGAGATGAGCTAGTTGAAATTTTCATTGAGAAGGATGTATTTGAAGTCTCTTGATTGATGAAGAGGCATTAGAGGGAAAATAAGATCATTGCATGAATTGTTGATGTTTATAATTAAGAAGCACATATTGTGAAGCTACCTTCGAGTCTTGAAGAAGATGAGTAGGACTCAAGGTTACAAATTGAAGAATGTTTTATCTCATCAGTCTCAGAGGGAATTGTATGTTGAACCCTCCTAGTAATTATAGCAAAGTAATTCCCTATGGAAGTGAACTGTTAGATGCATGGCATGTTGATGGGTAATTATTTAGGTTATTAGGTCCCATGATGAGTAGGTTGTCAGGTGGATCCTTTCTATTACATCATGCACCTTAAACTAGAGGGAGTCTGGTCGTATGAAATAAAATTATGCGGGACATGAATTGGGGCACCTTCATGAATTAGACAAGCTTATGCTCATGTTCTCCCCGAGTGAGAGGGAGTAAGGTTAGTTAAATATTTTCGTTAACATGATTTTTGATTTGGTATCCTAGATTTACAAGAAATAGTGGATTTCCAAAATCACTACTGCTAGAATGGCTAGTAGTAAGATAGTATGTTTTGAAGAAGCTCTTGAGTGAGTTGTGTGCCATCATTTGTTGAGAAATCAATGCTTATAAGAATTAGGGTTTGATTCCTCTTTCTTGATAATTGCTTCTGAGTTATGTTGCCTTATTTTACTTCTTTATTAGATTATATTTCATCAAGCAATTACCAAACTAAATGTATATGATACCACAAGAACAAGAGACACAAGATATAGGCACGCAGCCAGCGCAAAACCCCTCCAAGGGGAAAACCCAATCCAACTCTTCCTCTAGTAAATTCAAATCAAGATGAGACAATCCAAGAATTTTTTGACCTAGCCCTTCCTTCTAATATATGATCCTTGTTAAAGTCTCCAAGTGAAAACTTCCCACTAGTAGCTATAATCCAAAATTTTGTTCCCCAACAACAAATTTTGGATCCCTAGCTACAAAATTTCCAACCAGCAGTAAACTTAGAATTTTGGCCCCAACAACTACCCAGAAACTTTGGATGCGTGAGAGATAGATTTCCTAGAAACTCGAATTAGGTCTTCCCGGCTTCTTTCGTCCTTCTCTAGCTACTTCGCTCTCTTTTATGCTTCTATTCCTTGAAGATTGAACTTTTTTTTTCCCTTGGGAAAAGTTGTAATTTTCATTAATGAGGAAAATTACATTTTGCAGATGCCAGTGAAATTTAATGTAATGTGGGCTAGAAGCCTATCCTGTTGAATATTCAAACTAGATAGAGGTGTACTCCATGTAGGGAGACGCTGCTCTGAGCTATGATCTTAAAAATAATTTATGTACTTACTCTACGTAAAGAGTATCAAAAAATAACTGTCATGTGTAAAAATTGCTTGATAAAAACTTCATATAATATTTATATAAAGACAACAAAATAAAATATATACAACAAAACTTTATGTCAACTCGCATTGAGCTGTACTAATATGATATTTCTATAAAAGGTCTATGATAATAATGATGGAAGGTTCCATCAGTTTTCTCCAGTATGCTCGAAGTGCCTATAGGCCTGTGCGCTGCTTCCTTGGATAGTATATCGGCAGCTGTGTTCCTCTCCCTGTAGAGAACGCCACCTCAGTAGCTGCCCTTGCTCTAGTAAGAGGCAGAGAGGGTGCTTCAATGGGCTCCTTTCCCTGCTTCTTTCTGGTCTCCATTGTGGGCACAGGTAATGCATAAACTTGTGCGCGATTTGCAACCTCTTCCCCCCCTGAAGAGCTTTTCTAAGCTTGTGATTTGTTCTGCATTGTATCTTTCTCCCTGTCTCCTGCCCTTTCCTTCTTGTTCAGCAGACAATATTTTCACAAGTGTCCCACCTTGTGACAATGTCTGCAATGAAAAGGGACACCTTCGTAGTCTAGGGTTTGCTTTCAGGAGAAGGATTTCCACTGTAGAGTATTGTGCTCCTCAAGACCGCCCCGAGTATCCAGGTGAACAAGAATCCTAGCGTATGCCATCATACCTGAGGCTAGGTATGTTCTGTCGTGGTCGAGATAGGTGCCCAGAGTGTTGCCTATGCGATGGAAAATATCCTCTGACCAGAATTGCAGGGGAAGTCCTAGTAGCCGAACCCATATAGGGCTGACTCCTATCTGTTCTTTTGGAGGGTCGAATAGAGGGTTCCATCACCAGAGAAGAACTAGAGCATGCTCAAAATGCTAGAAAGACAACAAGACCCAGTTTGTGTGTTTGGCTATGGCAAAACACAGAGCAAACCATCCTTTAACAAAGGTTTGTATGGTTGGGATATCCACCAGGTGCTTCCCCCAAACCTCCGAGGTCCACATCTTAAGCCTAGCTGCTGTGTAGCTACGACTGCAAATTCTTCCTTAAAAAACTCGGTCCGCCATGTCCATGGTGTCACCACACTGAATTCCCTCCCCAAGTCTGAGAATGGCGTCCTCACTTTGGACCTTGAAGCACTTCCTTTCCTTTCCCCTATGCGACGACACTTCAAGGTCCTCTGTATTATCCCCTAGCTGGTTATGGTTTGGGTTAGGGGTTTCAAGGCGATGGAGTTCAACCGCTGGAATCGATTCCAAGAGAGGGGGTACCACCCCGTAGCTGCCAGATGGAGGTGCCTCAAGTACCAGAACTTATGGAATTTCCTGGGCCAGGATGTGGGTTCTGAGAGGGTTGGATGAAGATTCACCAGGGTGGGATGAGAGGGGGGTTTGAGAGCTAACTGCCTCAGGATTTGTGTGGAGGCGGGAAAAAACAAAAGTGGAAGTGAGAGTGACTGCGGCGGCGAGGGAGGAAACGGCTATATCGGAGGAGGCTCCGAGAAAGTAACAGTGGAGCAGGAAGGTCCAGAAATGGAAGGAAGACCCTCAACGGTAGCTGACAAGTCGCAGCAGAAAGGAAGGATGTCGTCCGCGATGGAGCGAGGGGTTTGCCAAATATTGACATTCTCTAACAGGTATTCTGAGTAGTCTACTAGGTCAAGTTCCATACCTATTCCAAGGTGCTCTTCGCTAGTTGCCTCCAGGACCATTGTAACTGTCGTCGCAGGTAGGGTATCGGAATTCGGTGGGAATACAGTGAAACGGGGAGGAGACAGTAACAGCGCTGTTATGGAGTGATCAGTGGGTAATGGATGACGGGAACTGCCGCGGATGATGCAACCGAAGGAGAGAGCAGACATCAACAACTAGCAGGTAGGTGGGGTGAGTAGGGAGTTGTCGTTTCACCATCAGCTGAAAGAAACCCTAACCCTTTTCCTTGAAGATTGAACTTGTTGAGTGAGTGAGACAAATAGGTCGCACTGCCTCTCTATATATAGCCTTTCTACTGGGTTGAATTGCCCTAATGTAGGCCGACTTGGTGTGGAGGTGACAAAAAACCTTTTTGACTAAAAAATAATTATTTTTACATGATATAAAGCCCAAGAAGGGTCTAATAAAAATGGAAATGACTCTATTAACTCAATATAAATCCTAGAAGCCTTCAATGGAGGCTTTTACCTAGAAAACATTGACCCAAGCATGAAACCCATGCTTTTAATAAGTCATTTTATTTAATAATAAAATTCCTTTTAATAAGTACAATTATGAAGACCAACACTAGTTCCATTCTTCAACACTCCCTCTTAACTAGGGGGGTATACATAATTACATACATATAAAAATACAAATAAAAGTACATGGAAGATATCAAAATGATGTGAACTACAAAGAATTCTAGTACACTCAGTGCTACAGATTAAATACCTGACCAAGATATTCTAATCGGTAGGACTAAGGTGGACTCAAGCGTTATCCACTCTAGGTACCATCAGTATTTTAAGCTCTACTACCAACCCAGGGATCTAGGTGTGTATCCAAGGTTAGAGCTCCATGACCAATGCCACCTTCCCTACTTCGGGATCTAGACATCAACACATAGGTTGGCCAAATCCTAAGAATTTTCCATAAGATGTTTCATCTCTCCCTATCAACTAAATTTGTAACATCAACCAATCCAAACATGCTTCTAAAATATTCAAACTTCTTATTTGGAATAGATTTCACCATCACATCATCTACATGTTCATCAATTGGAATATATTGTAGGTTTACGACCCCATATTGTACCAAACTCCTAATGTAATGGTACTTGATGCTGCTTTGATTATCACAATTTTATCAATGTATGATCCAAAGGCTTTCCAAACAAATATGACAAGAGTTTTCTTAACCAAACAACTTGATTTTCTACTTCGCTTGCGGCAACATATTCCTCTTTGGCACTACTTAACACAACAAGATCTTGTTTTCTACTCATCCATGAAATCCTTGCAGATCCCAAACTGAAACATCCATTGGTAGTTCTCCTTCCATCAGTCTCACTGCCACCCCAATAAAAATTGATAAAACATGTTAACTTGACTTCCTTTCCATTATAATTTATGCAGTGATGTATTGTGCCACATAGGTATCTCAAGGTATGCTTGGCAGTTATCCAATGGTCATGACGAGGCTCCAACTGAAATTGAATAAGAACATTTACAACAAACCATATAACGAGTTTCGTATTCACCAAGTACAATAGAGAGCCACCAAATTACAATAGCTAGTAGGATCAACGAGACTAGAGTCAGAGCTTCTCCACTACTTGAGATTTGTGTTCATGGAAGTAGTCATAGGCTTGAAATCCATCATACATAACTTTTGTAACATCTTGATTATGTATTTACCTTGACCAAGATATATCTCATTGGGTTTTTGCTAGACTTCCATGCCCAAGTAATAGTACATGAGTCCCAGACCTTTCATTTCGAATTCTTCTACCATAATTTTCTTGCATTCTAGTATTTTGTGCTCTAGACCTGTAATAAACAAATCATCCACATACCGTAGTATAATAATTGCTTCATTCTTTACCACCTTGATGCAGAGGTTTGCATCGGTAGAACTTTTGACGAATCTAATTCTTAAGAGATCTGCATCCATCCTTGCATACCATGCCATAGGAACTTGCTTCAAGCCATATAGGGCTTTCTTGAGTCTGCAAACATGTGTATCTATGTTATTATTTCAAAGCCTTTGAGTTGTTCAATGTATACTTCTTCATTAATGTTTCTATTTAGAAAAAATTTTTTGACATCCATTTGATGGATATTCCATCCCATAGTAGCAGCTAGTGAAACCAAAGATCTTATAATAGTATACCTGGCAATAGGAGCAAAGGTTTATTCATAGTCTATTCCTTCCTTTTATGAGAAACCCCTTGCGATGAATCTAGCTCTGTATTTGTCTATGATTCCATCAACAACATGTTTGATTTTGTAAATCCATTTGGAGGTGACAGCCAATTTTTCACTTGGTCTAGGAACGATTTCCCAAACCCCATTCTTCATGATGGATTGATATTCTTCCAACATCACCTTCTTCCATTCTTCTTGATGAGTGGCTTCTTCAAAGGTAGTTGGTTTTGCTTCTATTAATTTCATCATGTATGTTGCATATCTTAAATATCTCTTCGGTCTTTTTCTTTCTCTAAAAGATCATTTAGTTGCTCTATGTCCTTCGACATATTCAAGTGTAACTTTTAACCAATTTGGACTCTTCTTGTTTCAGGAATGATTATAGGTTGAATAGGCTCACTTGGTCCTTCTTTTTCTTCTTCTTGGTTTGTAGGTGCCTTGTCATGATGCTCTTCTTCTTCAAATAGTGGTACATTTTCTTCATCAGATTCGATTGGTATATCCTTGGATCTTTTGTAGGTGTTACATGTCAATTTGTCACCATGACTCTTGACCAGTTTATGAGTCTTTTTACCATCCATGAACATGTTTGAATGAACTCCCTTAGAAGTCAAACAACCAAAAATATCTTGAAGTAGATGAAAAATTTGGGGAAAATAGTTGTCACACCTTGTTAAGTTTCACCTGCGCTAATTTTTCTAGCTTTTTCGTGCATTCGTTGGAATTAACTCTGAGAATAGTGTAGATTTGCGCTCTATCTGCCACTATAAACCCATGCATGTGAATTCAAGAAAGTAAAAATAAAAAAGTATATTTTAGAAACACAATTGGTCGAATATTTCCCAACTGAAAGCTTCTAGGTGATGACTATTCGAAATATAACCCTCAGATGATGCATCTTAATCCCTTTTCTCATGGTAACCTAATCCCTCAATTAAGGAATCTCATCCTCTTCTTTTGGATTTGAAACTTATTCTTCTTGGCCTATTAAATGACTAGAGGGTAGAGGGATTAAAGAGGTCAGAACTCAAAGAAGATAAAATTATGATGTTAGTTTGAGATTGGAAAGCTTGTCATCTAAGGAGGAGATTGAAGACATTTGGGAGGGACCTCACAACGTCAAGGTGAAGGTTGTAAGGCTCCTCTTTATCTTTTATTAATGCAAATGAACACTTTCTCCCATTTATTTGTCTTGTTGGAATGATGTTTGTTACTAGTATCCTTGATCTCTAGTTTGAATTATTGAATCATTTATGATGCATATGCCTCTCATCCTTTGTTGTTTTCATGTGTGCAAGTCTAGATTCAAGCATGGAGTAGTTGCACTAAAGCACAAAGGGGGATCTTCATCAAGCATGTCGTAATAAGGTATGAATTTCCATTTCTCACCTTGTTAGCTTATGCTTAAAGGAAAGATACATTTAGGGAAGGAATTAGCTTGATTGTTTGTTTGTTTCTACTTTTTGTATAGGATCTAGGGAGATCGCTCTTGTCAGCAAGAGGGATTTATCCGCCTAACATTAGGCATGGTTTTCATCAAATATAACATGCTTGCTAACTTCAATTTATCTTCCTTCCTTGATGTAGATTCTATAAGCCTTTAATAAAAGGCTATAGCCAATGAACATTCCTTTTATGCTTGTAGAGTCCAACTTCTTTCACTTGTCTTTTGGAACATGGATGTATGCAGGACACCCAAAGATTCAGAGATGGCCTGCACATGGCTTCTTCCCTGTGAATGCTTCTTCTGGTGTCATGTTATCAAGGATTCTATGAGGACTTATATTTCATATATATATTGTTGTCATTTTTGCTTCTCCCCATAGAAATTTTGGTAGTTCTTGATCAAATATCATAGTCCTTATGCATTCTTCAATGGTTCTATTCTTCCTTTCTGCAACTCCATTATGCTCGGGGTTGTAGGAAACAATGAGCTCCCTCGTAATACATGCTTCTTTACAATATGCAATAAATTCTTTTGAAATGTATTCCCCTCCATTGTCGGATTTCAAAGTCTTTATATTTCTTTCAGTTAAGGTATCCATTTCAGATCTAAATTCTTTGAACTTTTCAAAGACTTCGTCCTTTGTCTTGAGAATATATAGCCATGTATTTATAGAGTGATCATCAATGAAGGTCACATAATAAAGATGGCCTCCAAGAGATTTATTAGACATTTGCCCACACACATCAGAATGAATGAGGTCTAGTATCTCTTTAGACATTCTATCACTGCTTGTAAAAGGTTTCCTAGTATTTTTTCCCAAATCACATCTCTTGCATACTCCTTCGTGATCTCCCTTGATGTTGGGGAAGCCCTTTACCATTTGACTAAGAGAGGGTATTACATTGTAAAGAATATGCCCATATATTTTATGCCATAGATTGATAGGGTTGATATCCATGTGAACTAGGGCTTGAGGTTATGGAGTTATAACTCTATATAGTCTTCCTTCACGAACTCCAATAACTTTTTCCTTTTCAATACTTGAATCCTTTCCCCAAACCAAAACTTTACCATTTACAAGAGAAACCTTATCTCCTTTTTCTTCTAAACAAGAAATGGAAAGTAAATTCTTTTTCAAACCTAGTACGTAGAGTATGTTGTTGAGATGTAGCTTTTCTCCACTTTCCAACTTCAATGATGTAGATTCGAGGCCTTTGATTGCATAATTATTGTTGTCTCATGCTCCGCTACATGTGATGATTGTCCCTTGATAGAGTATGAAGTTGTCCACATTATCCCATCATATGTCTTGAGCCTCCACTATCAATGATACATGCATTGTCATCATCAAGAGTACCTGTAAGTGCAGCCAAGAATCCTTCACTCTTGACTCTCCTATATAGATTGTAGATTATTCTTCCAATCCATCTTCTTGCAATTATTACAATATTGAGTCCCACCTTCAAATAATTTTCCATAGAGGGAGTAACCTTTTCTTCCAAGACTACTATTCCCTTCTTCAAATCATAGCCAATAAAGTGATCTTCAACATTCTTCCACGTTAGCGTTGATAACATGTTGAGAAATCAATGCTTTTGGGAATTAGGGTTTGATTCCTCTTTCTTGATAATTACTTGTGAGTTATGTTGGATTCTTTTACTTCTTTATTAAATTATCTTTCATCAAGCAATTACCAAATTAAATGTATATGAAGATCACAAGAACAAGAGACACAAGATGTAGGCACGCCGCCAGGGCAAAACCCCTCCAAGGGGAAAACCCAATCCAAATCTTCCACTTCTAGATTCAAATAAAGATGAGACAATCCAAGACTCTTTTGACCTAGCCAAAGACCTCCTCCAATCACCAAGTCAACACTTCCTTCCAATAGATGATCCTTGTCAAAGTCTCAAAGTGACAACTTCCTAGTAGCAATTACAATCCAGAATTTCGGCCCCCAACAACAGATATTTGGCCCCCAGCTACAAAATTTTGGACTTACAATAGACTTAGAATTTATGCCCTAGCAACTACCCAGGAACTTCACACGTGCAAGAGATAAATAGCCCAAAAACTTGAGCTAGGTCTTCCAACTTCTTTGGTCCTTCTCAAGATACTTCACTCTCTTTTCCGCGTCTCTTCCTTGAAGATTGAACTTTTTGAGTGAGTGAGACAAATAGGTCAAACTGCATCTCTATATATAGCCTTTTTGTTGGGTCGAATTTCTCTAATGTAGGCCGATGGGGACAGGGCCAACTTGGTGTGGAGGTGGAAAATAACCTTTTTGGCTAAAAAATAATTCTTTTTACATGATAAAAAAATCCCAAGAAGGATCTAATAAAAATGACAGTGACTCTATTGACTCAATATAAATCCTAGAAGCCTTCAATGGAGGCTTTGGCCTAGAAAATATTGACCCAAGCATGAAACCCGTGCTTTTAATAAGTCATTTTCTTTAATAATAAAATTTGTTTTGATAAGTACAATTATAAAGACCAACACTAGTTACATTCTTCAACATCATCTATATGTTGTTGGGAGGAGCAATGAGGATCCCATGGGTGGATGGTCAAGTAATTGATATCCTCACAAAGCCTTCGTGAAGGAAAAATTCTTTGCCTTCAACGAGAAAAATTCCTTATATGGAGGGATCTTGATTGGGTTAACCATTGAGCTCTGGGAGCTCTTGAGGGCCTAGGGTACTTCTTGGAGTTATAGGAGCACAGGGTGAGTGGTTACCTTTCCCTGTAGACCCAACATGTTGAACACATGGTGAGTGGTTGACCTTCCCTTATGAATTACATGCCCCAATATGTGAACATAGGGTGAGTGGTTCACCTTGCCCTATGGATGCCCCAACATACATCCTACCCTTGCAGTTTGGGATTCTTGGGAAGTACCTCTCATTTGGCCAATGAGTTGGGAAATTTGGTTAAGGTTAATTAGTACTACCTGTTAGGGTCCTATAATATAGGTCATATGTTTGTTTAATTATCTATTTTGGAAATTTGTTGGTAAAGTTTAGACTATGAATCACTAGGTGTCATATCCTAAAGGTTTTTTTTGTCCAAGGAGCCATTTAGTTCTTGAATTCTGGTGGCCAAGACAAAGTATGGATGTTTGGGAGATTTTTTGCATAGTTTGGGAGATTTTTTGCATATAAATTATGAGTCAGATCATATGGCAAATGTTTTCATGGTAAAGTGCTCAAAAGAAACTTTCCAACGGTATATTTGCTGCTTCAAATCGGCTTTTGGATTAAAAGGTAGATCAAGATGAAGTTTGTTTCTCAAAACCACAAACAAAAAAATAAGCCTAAATGAGAAATTATTTATTGGAATTATCAAAATTAAAAAATAATAAATAAATCCAAACTCTAAAACATTAGAAACATATTTATCATACGCCAACAAAAAATCATAAATTCAAAAGTCAAAATCTATGCCCCACCCCCGCACTTCATGCGCACTAAACCAAGAGGGGGGTGCGAAATTTGTTTTCACTTTTCCTCTTGTTAAATGAACCCCCCTCCTCCTAAACCACTTCCTACATACCCCCTACGAAAATCCATTTTTATAATGATTTAAATATCATTATATATGGCGGGAAGGACATTTATGATATATGGTGGGAAGTTCATTTTCCATTCCATTAATTTGATTTAAGCTTGGATATATTTTTGAAATGAAGCTAAAGGTAAAAGTAAAAGGAGGATGAGTCAAATATCATTGAGGTTAAAGGAAATTTAGGTCATTAATTTATGAAATAAATTTACATTTATGATATATGGTGGGAAGTTCATTTTCCATTCCATTAATTTGATTTAAGCTTGGATATATTTTTGAAATGAAGCTAAAGGTAAAAGTAAAAGGAGGATGAGTCAAATATCACTGAGGTTAAAGGAAATTTAGGTCATTAATTTATGAAATAAATTTACAGGTGCCCGTAAATAAAGTTACGAGTGAAAACACAATTTACAGAGTTGGAAAGTATATAAAGAAATATTTCATACATTTATGAAATATTTTTATGGATGGGAAGCTGAGAAAAAATGAAACTAATGTAAATGAGTTTTTGCCGATGGAAGGATAAGTAAAACAAGACTTACAGGTGTAAATACAATTTACAGGTACATGTGAGATGAATTTACAGAGGAATGTGAGGAATGTGAAAGGAGAAACAACACATGGTTTTTGAAAACAACACATGGTTTTAGAAACCCATTCAAATATTATAAAGGGGTAAAAGGAAATTACAGGTATGAAATGAGGAAGGTGAAAGGAAAAACAACACATGGGTTTCAAAGTCCATGGATTTAGAAAACAAGTCAAGGATTTTGGAAACAACACATTGATTTGAAAATTGGTTTTATAAATCATTCAAAATAAATAATTTGAAATTTAAATTATGAATTTCATCAAAATATTTGGAAATATTATTCAAAAATATATTTCTTTTCCCAAATATTTTGTGACAAAATAAAGTATTTAAAGGATGATGAAAACCAAAAAATGACAGAAATAGGACTTAAATGCAGAGCAATCAAATTTAAGAGGGCAGTTAGTTGATTTTGTAAAGACAGTTTCAAACTTGTTTCTAGATTTCAAGGGCATGAAGATCAATCTAGGGCACATAGCATCAAAATATAAGCAGATTAAAGATCAAACAACAGATTTCCAGCAATCAGTGAACCAATTCCAGATTTCAATGCATAATACTTGCAGGCAATTCAAAGTTTCCAATAGATAAATTAGAGATATTATTTTATCTTTAGTTCGTTATGCAGATTTTTTACAGAAATAGCCACAATCAGCAACTATTCACTTCAAAGTCTGAATAAAAAATCAGAAATAGTATGGACTTCCTATTACTTAGTTATATTTTGGAAATATCTACATGTTTTTGGTAGATATTATTTGTGACAAATTTTATTCAGATTCTTCCAAAAAATACTAGAGAATATTTTGTAAATCAATTATTTTTTGGAATCTGATATTAGTTTAGCAGAAAATCTATAAATATGTTGTAGTAAGACTTATAATTTGTTGGGATTAGTTTTGAAGAAAGGACTTATGTTGTAAATAAGCTCACATAGCTATCATTCATCATATTTCAATAATACAACGCAAGCATTACAGGATTCTTGTGTCAATTTCATTGGTGAAGTGCATCTTTCTCTGTTGAATGTTTCATTATTTTTCACATATGTTTCTACAATCTAAATTATTCTAAGAAGAGTACGAACATAACTTTTTAAAAGTACACTCTGTTTCTGACTTATCAATAATTTCTATTTTTTTATTAAAAATTAAAAACAAAATTCTTAATTGCTCCGTTTATTAATTGGATTACTTAATATTTTTCTTCTCCTTCACACCATAGATCTTAAAGGATCTAATGAAATTTCCTACCCTGCCCTGTAAGTTTAGCCTGTAAACTCTGTATTTGATCAATCTAAACCCGTGACTCCATTGCCCAATGGCCTGATTCCACTATCTCAACCCAACAACACAAAAAACCCAAACCTAGACATGATAACTAGCCTAATACCATCAGTAAAACAAAGCTAAATCATAAAGAGAGATCCCTCTTTGAAACTAGAAGGGAGGGGTTCCCAGTTTCCAAAGTGGTTCTAAGGTTACCTCTGTAATTTACTCTATAACCTCAAAAATTACAGAGTGATAATACTACCAATGGACACACTAGGTACTATTGTATTCCATATGGCTAGGATACATGATTTTCAACAACTTGATCGCCAAAGGATCAAGCTTGGTATGGGTTCTGTTATCCCTTACAATTTCCTAGGTTGAGGAGGAGATCGAGAAGGGTAACCTCGAACCACTTTCAACTCAGTAGCTAAACCTAATGAGCTAGAGAGGGATCTCTCAATTTTTTTGTCAATGAATAGCTTTAAAGAACCAAGTTTTTAGGCTAGATATACATATTTGTTTGTGTGTTCATGAATTTGAGATTTTAGGGTTTGCTGGACTAGCGTTTAGAGCCAGTGATTAGGTCTAGGCTTTAGGAAGGCAGAGACAAATATAGAAAGGAGCTAGATATCAGAAGGCCATGGTGTACTTGGAATATTTTCAATGTAGTATATAATAGAAAGTTTTGAAGAGACTAATGAGCATATGCAAGTACGAGTTCAATAGCTTTTAGAAGAAATAAACGCAATTATGAAAACCATGTAAACGAAGCTTGAAATCAAGAATCTTGTTTATTTAACTATAAGGTAATCCATAGAAAGAAGACAAAACATGTGGAGAAAGATGATTTAACCATTAAAAAACTGATAGAAAGAAGAACAAACACCATGCACTCACTGGAATAGAGTTCCTTAAAAATAGTTGCAATTGCCTCTGTATTAGTTGAAGAAAATATAAGCATGCCAACCTCCTCCACAAAAGTCCAACCCTTCTCTCTGAAAGAGAAATGATATATATAAAGTCACTTAGCCCACTTCCCCACCTCCAAGAGTCGAATTCCTAGGTGGTGGAACTGACTCCAAGATTCTCTCAACCAACAAGTGAGAGTGAGAACGTAAAACTCAAACACTTCTTGGGGACTTTGTTTAGGAGTTTGCTTCCTCAATGAGGCCTATTAAACATCAAAAACAACCTATCATGTACATTTATTCATGCTTACATCATCTAACCTCGAAACAAGTTCCATTACATTAAGAGTTTTGACTTTGACCAGGTCAAACTGAAAGTTAGAAAATTTACATAGTGAAATTTACAATAAAAAACACAGGAGATTGCAGAAGTGCAACACCAAATTTGAGCCCACTTTCAAGTGCCTTCCTAAGGTCCAAATTAAGATCTGAGAGAACGTTCAACTAGCCTTTCAAGTCTAGTTTCCATAACACCTTGTTTTTTTGGAAATGACCCATGGGAAGGCCTTCAAAAATCAAATCTCCCAAGGTCACTCCAGGAGCACAACGCCTATCAAAAAGAGGTCCAAAAAGCTAAGTTTTGGCCACTTTTTTTCATTTTTCTCAAAACTTGGGCCTCCTATGGAAAATATGAAGAAATGGGTTTTGAGAGGAGGCCAAGGGATTTCAAAAAATGTAAAATTTTCTTGAATTTAGTGCCTGAGGAAAAAGCGCAGCGCCAAGACACTGCACTTCTAGGACTGCTAATTGTCTGCATAAGGCACCAAAATTTGCAAAAAACCAAAAACAACCAAAATTTCCTCAAAATTGGTCAAGAGTTGTAAAATGAGGCATGTTAAGCCCTCATGGATGCTTCAGCAAGCATCTCCAAGTTTCCTTTATCATTTTGGTCCTTTTGGGCTTCTTTGAGTTTGTTTTCAAGTTGCTTGACCTTGACATTGCAAATCATGTTTTGAGCCTGGTAATGGTGTGCCATGTGCCTTAGCAGCTGATTGTCTATATTATCTTTGACTAGAAGCTTCTCCAAATGGTTATTGACCCTATTTAACCAATACTCTTTGTCTTGATTAACCTCTAAAGCAATTTTGTCCTTTAGGTCTAGCTCCTCATTCAGTAAGATGTGTTTTTCTTCTTCCTCTAATCCCTTATTAAGCCCTTTAGTTCTTGGCCTCTTTCTCTTACCTTTTCCTTGTATTCCTTCAGGCTCATTTGTCTCTATGACTGCTTTTCCCTTTCCGACTTGCAGCAATAGTTTGGTTTTCTCTTTCTCCATGATCAATTGTTTTGCCTTCAGCTGACTATTTTCCTGTTCTAAGAATGAGATGATGAACCTTGCTCTTGCCATGTTGATTGTGAGTTCCTTGATCTGATAATATTTGTCTCTAATCATCTATTACATGTTTGAAACCTCATTTTCTACCTCTAGGTTAACCAACTCAAACTCATGCTCAACCAAGTCATTATCCTACATTAATGGTCCTTGTTTTGCTGATGTAGAAGGCTTGGCCCCTTTCTCACCATAAGAAGCAAACACAAGCCTATGTCCTCTTTTGTACATCCTTGTCACCTCAGGTTTAGGTGCTTCAGGCATTTCCACTGATTTGCTAGAAGACCCAATTTCAATTTGTTGTGTTGGCATGCTAGAAGGTTGAGCTGCCACATTGGATTCATGCCATTTTAGAGCTATCTCCAAGAAAGATTCCCCTGTCATATTCTTCTCTGCAAGTTGATGAAGGACTATAGTCTTGATTAGACTATGATGAAATAGACCAGGATAGTGTTCTTTGTTCTTCATTTGTATCCTCTTTGACATCTTGGTAAGGCTCCTACACATGTAGTTGCACATATTGAGTGGTTTCTGAGTTATAAAGTGCATTAGAAGCCGAATGTGATAGGCATATAATCTAGAGAATATTCCTTCACATGTGAAGAATTTCATGAGAACTTTCATCAAGGGAGCATACTTCTCCAACAGGTACCTGAAAGGTATGATATGAGCATGTTTTTCCCTGTATGGTGTTTTCAAGAAAGGTCTATAATGTTTAAAATCTAAGTTCATCCCCTTGAACCAATATTCACCGTGATCTGATAGCCCTGTAGCAAGTGAAATAAAGGCCACTGAAAATGTGAAGTCAACACCAGCAATAATGGCACTTTCTCCTTTCAAATGAGTAGCAACCCAATCTGTCCACTGCTCATGGAAACCCGCTCTCCACACCCTTTTGCAAAAATCTAAGCAATTCACATCTTCAAAGCACTGTTTGATAAAGGGTGATGAATTTATGTCATTACAGTTTGAGGGTTCATAACTGAGAATTTTTCATCCCTTGTGATGTTTCTTCCTCTTTGGTGAAGAGTCTCCTTCCATGGTGACAAAAATCCTAGCAGTAGAAAAATGAGAAAAAACAATGAGGGACGAGTTAAAAATGAAATGAAGGGTAGGCGGAGTTGAAAAATGGCAAGGGGAATTTTTAGGAGGTGAATATGAACTATGAACAACTTATGAAGATGAAAGGAAGTTAAATGAAGGAATGATGTATTTGTGGAAGGGGAAAAACAGGGTTTCTAGGAAAACTATCCAAATCCCATAGGAATGAACTAGGGTTTCATTTTTAGTGAAGTAATTTGATGTTTTGAAGTTGATTCAGTGGTTCATGTAGCATATTAAACATGTGTAGAGGTGCAGGATGAGGTTTTACATGTTTAAAATCATGAAAACTAAATGATTATCATCAACCCTATCATCATTTCATGGCAAACTCACTAGAAACCCTAATGAAGAAATCTTAGCTCTGAATTCATCTTGTAAACTAAAAAGTATAGTAAGTTGGTATACTTACTTGTAACTGAGTCTAGGATTGCAAGAAAAAGGATGTGCAAGCTTAAAAATCCTATTTGGATGAGTTTCAGGCGATTTTGATCTGCTCTGGCCCAAGTGCAACGCAACACAGTGTTTGTGAGCATATCGCAGTGTCTGGGAGTGCAATGCTGGAGGTTTTTTATTCCAATTTTGCCTATAAAATCGAGTTTTTCTCGCTAATGAAAGGGAGAGATCGATGCACAATGAGGAATAAGAGGAAAATAAGATGATTTTGGTGCTTTTTAGTTTATATAGGCAAATTAATTTCCTTTTTGTAAAGAAATGGGGTCACCCACAAATCTTTGAAAAACTGATTTTTCACTTTTTGAAAGAGATTCACCTTAGAAGGCTGAAACCTGGGCTATATTTTCACTTTTTGAGCACTGGAACTTCTTCTTCTAGAGCCTTTCAAACTAAAATCATGATGAACTTGTGCAAACTCAATAAGTTAATGTCAAAGAGCTGCTTGTCATGCTTTATTCAATGTTGGATTTACAAATGGTAATAATGGACCTTGAAAACCCTAATGACCTAATGAAAAACTTAAAACTGAATGGAATGATGATGATGACTAATATGAGGAGAACTTTCTTTTATTATGGCACCTTCATGTGAATGAGATAGGTGACCCGTATAAGTGACTTTCCCAAAAGACTGAACTCATTCCTAGACCAACTAACCAGTAACCAAATTTTACTCTGTAAACCTAGTGACATGGTTAATTTTGATTTTGAGACTCCTGACAAGCTTAGTAAAAGCACATTTGATCACTGGTGACAGACTAACAAGAATGAAACTAACAGGTTCTATCCCTAAACATCAGGACTTTCCTCTATCATTTTGGTGAGGTTAGTAGGTTCTTGTGGCCCACCCTCTTTCAATCCTTTCTTAGTGGAATATGATTTCAATCTTCAGTAGAGACAAGACAAGTTGCATAGGTGGCACATGATGGACACAATGGCATAATAGTGGATGTATGGAGTTCCTCCCTAGTTGAGAGAGAGTGTTAAAGAGTGCAACTAGGGGTTAATTCCCTTCCTAGAAGCTTGTCATGAATAAAAAATATATAAAATTAATATAAATAACTATACATAATAACAATAATAAACAATGAGTGCCTTCTGATCCAGGAGATGGAGGTTGGACTGGCGACGATGGCGGTGCAGGTTAGGGTTTCAAAATCCATGAGCAGGGAGACCTTGCGCACAGGTTTCGGGTAGCCTGCACGGGTCAGACCTCACTGCTACCGACAAACACGGTTCGATTTCCTACAAGTTTGGCAGGCGGTATGTCATCAAGTTTTGTTTTCTTTGGCGTTTGTGAAGCGCTAAAATAGTAAGTTATTACACAGTTTTTCTTTACTGCTGTTCATTCCCGTGTTCCCCGCGAAGCATCCACGAAACCCACCTTCACTGACTACCGGTTGGCACATACCTGGGAAGTCTGAACCATGGTTAACCCCGCGGAAATTCTGGCACTGGACCCCGAGGTGGAAGATATCCTCTCGATGTGGGGAAAGGAAATCAATACTCAAATTGTGGAGCATTACTTTGGGGCTTTTGACTTGCCAGGTTTGGAGGCTGTTTCAAACTCAGAATCTCCCTTTCTTTTGGCTCAAAGCAAGAACACGGGTAGCGTGACGTCAAACCCTTGCTCCCTGAGCGCCCTGCAACCAGTGGAAGCAGTAGTAACTAATGGGGAAAATGAAGTAGGCTTGCCGACGGATCCAAAAGGGAAAAATCCATATGAAGGGTTTACAGTATCAAAGGGTTTCGAAGACATATATAAGTTAGGTTTATCTGCAGGTCTTGACCAGGTAATAGTTTCAGGAGGAGTTTTATCAATTTCGAGGATTCCTCTTCACAGTGAACCCCAAAACCCTAAGGGTTTCTCTGCAAATGACTGTGGGGAGGCTATTGTGGGGGCGCGGGAAGCCACAAATGTTTCGGTGGTCAATACTCCCCACACGGGCAATGGGGTTTTGGGGCCTCTGGATCCGCATCAGCCTATACAGGAGACGGAATCTCAGGTGGTTTCACCTTAGATAAACCATGACCACACAGGAACTCGGAAAGACACAAGAGCGTGGACGGAAGGGGCAAGATTCAAGGGGGAAAAACGAAAGCCACAAAGACCCATTGGAGCTTTGGAGGTCGTCGACAACCTGGTTCTCGGAATGGAGGTCTCAATGGTCGAAGCCTTAACTGTGGCAGAATGTACCTTGGTCGGCAGAGCAAGAGGTAAGAAATACACCTCTGAATTTCTTCAAGAATGGGGTGAAAAATTCTTTAAAAATGAAAGCCCTCTACAATTTGAAGCCCTAGTGTTGGCAAAGGGATGGTTTCAGTTCAGATTCGGAGATAAAGGATCTGCAGAATGGGTTTTACAGCGCAACTGGAATATAGGGAACATACCAATTCTGTTAAAAAAATGGACTCCGCTATTTGATGCCATTAAGGAGAAAACCGATGTTTTTCTAGTATGGGTGCGGGCGCCGGGCTTACCATCTTTCCTCTGGACAGAGGAGGTTTTCAGGTCAATTGGTAACATGTTGGGGGAGTATATGGAGGCAGACATGTCTTTTTTGACTACAAAAAACAGAGCTATAGCACGTATCTTGGTTATGCTAAACCCGAGTGGTCGTCTGGCAAAGAAAATAAATCTACTGTTTCAGGACTATGTATACGAACAGATACTTGACTATGAATATTTACCGTTTAGGTGCCATCGATGCCACGAGTATGGGCATATGGCCAAATATTGTCCGCAGTTGGGGAGAAGAAGACATTTTCGAAGGTTTCATCGAGGGAATGAATCCGAAAATATACAGACGCCGTCAGAGCAAAATACGATGGATGCTCAAGAACCAAGGGATATGGAGACAGAGGAGATCGTGCAGCCTATCGAGGACAAAGGAAACCTATTTCAGGAGGATGCGATGGCAAAAGAGAAAATTCCATTGACTACAGTGAGGACAAAAGTGAAAGAGGTCGTGGATGCTGAAGAGACAGTCGAGCAAGACAATGATATACAAATTACCTCTGCTGTAGAGGAATCGGGTATGCAAACAGAACCTCTTCCTATTTTTTTTCATGAACAAAATCCTGTAAAAAATAATACTGAGCTTGCAAAACATTATGAGCAGGATATGGTTTATGAAAAAAATCTGAAACATCAAACTGTGAGTCCGAATATTGAAACCTTAGCAAACACTTTTCCGTCTTTGGATATTAGCTGCAATGTAACTTGGCCTCCACTACAATCCTCTATCCCTCGGCCACACTGCCCTTACAATTTGAGATCCTTGGGAGGGAAGATGGAAGAACATGGTACATCTGGTGGTTTGGGTATGACCTGTACACAGAATAACTTCAAAAATAAGAGAGGTCGGAAATCACACATGTCCAAGGCGAAGCTGAAAGCAAAATTGGATGTTGCAGATGGCAAACAATATTCCATTCCAGGGGTCCTTAGAGCAGCCCAGCCCTATGAAGATGTTAACAAATGATTTTGACATCTTGGAATTGCAGGGGTTTGGCCAGCAAACCTAAAAAACTAGCCTTGAAAGATTGGATCTCAAACTCCAATTTAGATGTTATTTTCCTTCAAGAAACCTTGGGGAAGGCCTCTGAGATTGAAACCATGCTTAACTCTCTTCTTCCGGGTTGGGTCTTCATTGCTTTGGATGCCTCTAGCCACTCGGGGGGTCTTGCTATTGGTTATAAAGAGTGCCAAGTTAAAATCCTCAATCACTGGGGTTTGAAAAACGTTTTGGGATTGGAGGTCATATCCCCAGATTTCCCTTTCCCCTTAACCTTTGTAAATGTCTATGGCCCTTGTCAAAGTAGGGATTCTTCTGGGATGAATTAATGTCAAAATCAGTGATGAATAATCCGATGATGATTCTGGGAGGTGATCTTAATTTCTCTCTTGGGAGGAATGAAGCTTGGGGCCCTTCTGCAAGAGAAGACCCCTTAGCTGAGTTTTTTCACAACCTTATCTCGGAGAACAATTTAATTGATCCTGCTCCGGTTAAACTAAAGCCTACCTGGAGGAATAGAAGGGTGGGAGGTGACCGGATTGCAAAAAGACTTGATCGTTTTCTGGTTTCGGAGTTTCTCCTTTCCAGGGTTCCAATGATCAGACAGTGGGTCGAGGAAATTGGGAACTCGGACCATTTTCCGATTTTCTTGGACATGACCAATCCTCCTCCCAAACCACCTGCCCCTTTTAAGTTCAACCCAGCTTGGCTTCAAGATCCTACTTTTTGTAAGGTGTTTAACGATACTTGGATACACCAGGGGCAAAATACCGGGGTGGACAAAAGTTTTTTGTTTATGGAGAACTTGAAAAGACTTAAGAAAGCCACCATCTCCTGGGCAAAGGATAAAAAAATGAAACAATCTGAGGAGATTTCCAGAATAAGAGAGGAGCTGAAACATATGGAAAGTATGGAGACAGATGGATATTCCTCACAAGCCTCAAAGGACAGAATCCTCCTTTTGGAGAAACAACAAAATAAAATTCTGTTGGAAAAGGAAGAAGAATGGAGGATTAAAAGTAGGGCAATCTGGTTAAAAGCGGGGGATGAAAACACAAGATTTTTCCATAATTTTGTGAAAGGTAGGAAGTCAGCAAACACTATTTGGAGTCTAAAAGATGAAGAAGGGAGAGAAGTCAGCTCCTTTCCCGAGCTCTCTGGGCTGGGTAAAAGACATTTTCAAAACATTTTTACAGATTAGAGAGAGGCAACTATTGCTGAAGTCTTCAGAACTGTGCATAGTTTTCCTAGATTTGTCGAGGAAGATGAAGCAGAAGATCTCTTAGTGCCGGTCACCAAGGAGGAGGTTGAAGTGGCCATGAAACTTATGGGTAAGGATAAAAGCCCTGGCCCTGATGGCTGGACTATAGAACTATTCCTCCACTTTTTTGAACAAATTGGAGCAGAGATAACAGAAGTCGTTGAAGAGTCAAGGCAGAAAGGGGTAATATATAGACCCTTTAACTCAACTTTTATTGCTCTTATCCCAAAGAAGGATGATTCGGAAAGTTTTGAAGACTTTAGACCTATTTCCTTGTGTAATTGCATTTACAAGATTATTTCAAAGGTCATTGCCCTCAGAATTGCACCGATCTTATCTAGAAATATTTCAATGGAACAATTTGGTTTTCTGAACGGAAGACAGATACATGAAGCCATTGGGGTAGCCCAGGAGGTTACCCATAGTATAAAAGTGAAGAAAAAGAAGGGTGTTGTTTTAAAAATAGACCTTTCCAAAGCTTATGATTGGATAAGCTGGCTTTATCTAAGGATGTTGTTAACCCACATTGGATTCAGCTATCCATTTGTCAGCTGGATCATTGGATGCATCACAAATGTTAGCTTTGTTGTTTTGGTCAATGGTGCTGCCTCTTCCTTCTTTAACAGCCAGAGAGGTCTCAGACAAGGGTGCCCTTTATCTCCTCTTTTGTTCCTCCTTGTGGCGGAAGGATTAAGTAGATTGATTCACAAAGCTAGAAGTGAGGAAAAGGTTAAAGGTATTGAGGTTGCAATTAATCTATACATCACACACCTTCTCTTTGTTGATGATATCCTGATTTTTACAAATGGTAGCCAAAATGAATTAAAGGAGTTTAAATGTATTTTTGATCTATTTCTAAAAGCCACTGGTATGCAAATAAACACTGGAAAATCACAAGTCTGTTTTGCAGATTTTGAAAGAAGAGAAAGAGATAGAATGTCAAATTTATTTCCTTTTCCCTCCCAATCTCTGGAGGATCCTTTCAAATACTTGGGTTTCTGGCTAAAGCCTGTTGTGTACAGAAAAGTGGATTGGAACTGGTTAATTGCAAAGATTGAATCCAGAGTCTCCCATTGGAGCTTCAGATGGTTGTCCAGAGCTGGCAGATTGACCCTGATCAAATCTGTCTTGTCAGCAATCCCAGTTTACTGGGCTGCTCTGACTTGGATCCCAAAAGGTGTGATGGAGAAAATTCGTAGAATCTGCTGTAGATTCCTATGGTCGGGGTCAAAGGAATCTTCGGGCTTGCCCTGGGTAGCTTGGGACAAAGTGGCTAGACCAAAAGAATGGGGTGGTTGGGGAATAAAAAGATCCCCTGATTTCAACATCTCCTTAGCTGCCAAATCTGGATGGCGTCTTATTTCAATGGAAAACCTGTGGACTAGAGTGGTCAAAAGAAAGTACATTGACCCTATACCCATAGATGAATGGATTCGGAGTCAAAACAAGAAGGCAAAAAATTCTTCAGCAATCTGGAAGGCTACGGTGGAGGCTTTCTCAGTTATTGAACAAGGCCTGGCCTGGAAAGTGGGATATGGTAAACAGATCAGGATTGGCAGAGATCCATGGGTTGGCTGCAATGATGCTTTTGCTTTATCTCCAGGACTTCTTAGACACCTCGACACGAAAGGTATTCTGACATTAAACCAGGTGGAAAGAGTTGGACAGTCTACTATCTGGGGTCAGGCTTGGAAGACTGAGGTAGATTTAGGGTTAAATGCAAGATGGAAAAACGAATGGGAGGGCTTCATCAAAGAGCTTCAAAGATACAATGTCAGGATTAAAGATGAACCAGACTGTTTGATGTGGGCACAAAGTAAATCCGGGGAGTATTCCCCAAAAGATGGATACACCTTCCTTATGGGTAAGAAAGGCTGGGGTCGCCCGGATTGGTGGGCCAAAGATATTTGGAAACTTAAATGTCCTGCCAAGGTGAGGCTCTTTTTTTGGTGCATTATGAAAAAGAAGGTTCCTACTTGGGATACTCTTCAAGCTAGATTCTTAGCTGGCCCTGGACGATGCCCACTATGCAAATTAAATGAAGAAACTATCTTCCATCTTTTCATTTCTTGTCCTTTCACAAGGAAGATATGGGAGGAGGTCATGCTTCTTCTCAAGACCAACGCACAGTGGGGGCCTGATACATTGGAGGTATCTTGGACGAAATGGTGGCATTCTTATCCGAAGGGGAATATGAGGAATCTGCCCCTTATCTTCATTTGGGGTGTCTGGCTGTCTAGAAACATGAGTCTTTTCCAAGACAAGGACATTCCTCCATCAGTCACAGCCATTAATATCACTGCCATTTACAATGCATTGCTTCCCCCAGAGGATAAAGTACCCAAAACAAATCAAAATTCTAACATGATACAGGAGGGCATCCCTGTTGGGTATTTTGATGGGGCTTCTCAAAACAACAAGGCTGGTGCAGGCATTTGTATTTTCATCAACCCGGAACATTCATTAAAAGCTTCTGTTGGGTTGGGTTCCGGCACAAACAACTTTGCATAGCTCTCGGCCTTGCGCTTTCTTCTTTGTTGGCTTCATCACAGAAATATAAACACTATTCAGATATTCGGAGACTCACTAAACGTTATTAACTGGATCAACGGGAAAGCTTCTTGTCAAAATCAGATTCTGAAGACTATTGTTGATGAAATCATATCACTAAAGACTTTCTTTCACAGGTTTTTACTTTTCCATATTTACAGGGACAGGAACGAGGAGGCAGACCAGTTATCTAAGGCAGGTCTACAACAGGCTTTGGGCTGCTGGACAGTAGAAGAAAACATACAGGGGCAGATTTATAGATCAGACCTGCCTCCATACTCACAGCCTTTTTGAGTTCCAGTTTTCATTACCATTTTTGACAGTTGTATCGCGGCTTTAAAACTATGTTTATATTTTCTCTGTATATATTTTTTTACCACTAGTTTCTATTCTGTTCCCAGAAACTATCAGACTTTTATATACTAATCAGCAAATAACTTATGTATTTCGGCAAATTTTTTGTATATGAGGGGTTGTTTTCCTTCAACGAAGGAGACCCCAGCAAATGCTACTTCTTTCTCTGCCCTGCGTGGCGTCAATACCTCCGTTAGGGAGGCGGAATCATATGGATTCATCTAGAAGCAGAAAAGCTCCAGTTTTTTGTTGAGCTGTTACTTATTTTCTTGTTCCAACTGTGTGGCTGTAATGTTTGGGAAACTCCCCTTTTTTATCTCAATATAAAGGTTGTGGACTTTTTTCAGCGGAAAAAAA
>APFE030158424.1:0-26717 GCA_000404065.3 Pinus taeda
GGGCTTCACTCACGATATGGGCAGGAGATTGCCCTCCAGAGGCGGATGAGCCACCAGTTATTTTTGCGAAGCTCGGAGCCATATTTTACGTAGATCTGCACCAGATCGAAAGCCAAACCACAGATCTGAAGAGATACGAACGTCCCACTCAACCTCAGATACTGACCAGCTACGTCCTCCACACGTTCCACTGTCTCCAAAAGATTACGAACATCCACCGGATAGCAGATCTGAAGATCGACAAGCTGCGAGATACCGCAGATCTCAGATCTGAAGACCGATATTGCAGATATTTAAGATCATTAACAGGCTTCGAGATACCACAGATCTGAAGACTGATACCGCAGATATAATAAGAATTGGGATACCGCAGATATAATAAGAACCTCCCGCAGAGAAAACTGCGAAGAACCGAAGAACCGCAGAGAAAACTGCGAAGAACTGCGAAGAACCGGAGAACTGCGAAGAACCGCAGAGAAAACTGCGAAGAACTGCCACTAAGCTTATCAAATTTCTAAATTCCAAGAATAGTCAAGAATTGGAAGAATTAGAAATTGAAGACAGGACTGAAACAATTTTGGAAGCCAGAAAGGTGATGACTAAAAGGAATCTGATGAGACAGCTTAAAGAGAAGGGTCAAAATATGAACATAGGTATACAGAGATTCTTTGATAAGCTGGAGCCTCTCTACAAGAAAGGACTTCCAAACCTGTTAGTGATTAACAACAAGCTCAACAAGTGTCCAAATTACAGTAAGCAGATTATGAACAAGGTAAGAGATAGCTCAAAAGTTACAGCCGGAAGACTTAACATGATAGGAAAGGTGTTCCGGGAAGCACTATCATATGATATTTACATTCAGTATGCAATTCTGAACTTATCCATTACCCTGCCGACATTTCCCAGGTATATTGAAGTTGACGAAGTGTACAGGAAATTAATGAACATGAATATCCCAAGCAAACAGTGTTGGGATACACTTTGTGAATTACTAGAGTGAAAGGAAATTTCAGTGGCATGGCTCAGCATTACAGCACATACAGTTTTTTAGCGCCAAACAGCCAGATGTTCCTTCACTTCAGTGCCACCACTTCAGATAGTTCGATTTCCCTAATTTCATTGTAATAAGTTAGCTTAATTTAGTCCTATTATTTTTTAGATACACCCTCGTCATCCTGACAGGATATTTTTTGTAAATTAGTTATAAATACTTCATTTGTTGAAGTAATAGAGGTTGTTTTTTCTACGAAGAAACTCTACTATATTTCTCTCTGAAGCATCAACATATTTTCACAGGATTCATGTGTCAAGTTGGTGGTGAAGTACATCTATTTGTTTTATGTGTTTGTACTTCTATGTTTATAGCACATAGTTGTTTTCACATCTAAATTATTCAATATATAAATAAAGGGTAGAATTTGTTTAAAATTGCAGTGTCCACCTGACTACGAATAATTTCTATGTTTTATTCTGATCTTTGAATATAGAATTCAGTTAATAATGTGTTGATGGTGTTGGACCCACCAACATCAGGGGATCTCCCTAGTATGAAGTCCCAACTAGACGTTACACCGTTTGGTGTATGAGTCCCATCCGGTACGATGGCCTAGTTGTCATTGTCTTAAAGATTTGCCTCAACTCTTACTTGTCAGCACAGGAGAGTGGTATGCTTTGTCTTCCGAGAAGTGAGGTTCGCGTGCCTGGTGAGTGTAAGTGTCACTTGTGTCAATGGTTCCTTCACCGTAGAGGGAGAGGGTGGGAGTGAGTCCCAAGTTGGTTGGGAGAAGTCCCAACTCTTCTAGGAACACACAACACAATAGGACATGCACAGCTTCTGGCGGAATAGTCCACATGGATGTGATAGTCACAACACACAAGGGAAGATAACACATATAACACTCAATGGATTAGTCCGCGCTAGTACAACGCTTGTTATAGAAAGTTCCATGTGAAAGATTTATCTAATGTCCAGGAGAGTAGTCTGCATGGGAAAGACAATGTTAATAGCATATACAACACACTTTCATTAACATATGTGTATTACAACAAGTGAATTAGTTCAAGTGTTAAACACAGGTTCAAGCAACATGCATTACAAGTGTTAAAGATTAGTCTTACAATAGATACAATATGTGTGTGAAAATGTGTTGGCCTATTAACAAGCTTTTGAATTAAGTGAAAGTTCCAAGACACATCGTTACACAATACATCACTAACCCTGTGTGACGGGCGTTGGAGCCACTGCTTACTCCTCAAAGAAAAGATAACAAACTCTCTTGGCTATGTGGGAGGAGCTAAGGTGAAAAAGGTCCTTTGCATGTACAAATGAGGGGGTATTTATAGCCGAGGGTGAAACTGACCCTCGTGGCTATTCGACTACCCTCATGACTGTTTGACTTCCATGCATTTTCAACTTTACATGACTTTTTGTACAACAAGTGGGTCTCTTGGACTTCCATGTTACATTACATTGATTTCACAACATGGCCCACAGTGGAGATGTGGACGACATGACTCATGACACGAATTGATATGACAGTGTTGGTACATTCATGCTGCTACTGGAGTGCATGTTGACCTACAGTACTATTGGGTGATGGATGTCTTCATGGTGTGTTATAGCTTCACCTCCATATGGCAAGGTGCACGGAGTCTTCGATGGTCACTGGATCACTTGATGTTGCTTTGGCACATTGCTCCTTGATTGTATGTTGGAAGGCTCGACAGGCTCGTCTGTTTGTAAAAGGTGCATGTTCGTCCATTCATCCGTTTGTGAGAACATCTTGCATGTCTGCTCATTCGTCTGTCTATGAATCATGATCATCTATTCGTGAGCACATATATTCACATGTATCATTCGTTGTCCATTGGTGAACCTTTCCTTCTGCATGTGCTCCCTTCATTCATCCCATTCGTTGTAGCGCCATGTTTTCTCGTGTACCTGTACTTTTAGTCACTCATGACAAGATAACATCAAATCGAAAAACCTCCTAGTCTACCATGATACATGATTATTTTGGATGCAGGTGACCAAGAGAGGTAGCAAGGTTGTAAGGTAGGATGATGGCATCGGGCAATGCTAATGAAAATTGTGGAAGATTCATTGGGTGATGAAGATGGGAAATCAGAGTCGACAGTGACTGTCTGCGAGGTCTAGCTCAGATGGAAGACATAACTACACAAATTTTGGGGGGAATGGTCTGGGCTATAGGAAGGCATCGCAGACACGATCTGCACATTTTCCAGAACAAGCAGGTAGCGAGGGCTATATAGAAAAATTTGTGCAATTTATGAGAGGAACATGCAAGGTTGTAGGGAGGATTGGTAGACAGGATTTGCGCAATTTTCTAGGGGAACTGACCGGGAGCTTTGTAGCCAAAACTACGCAATTCATGGAGGGAACTAGCAGCTGGATGTTGGGTCACTGGTAGAAGAAACTGCACAATTCCTTAGGAGAACTAGCAATCAGCTACCAGGATCTTGGCAATAGAAACTACGCAATTCCTAGAGGGAACTAGCAGTCTGCTGCTGGGAGCTACTGGCAAGAGAAACTACATTGAGGCTGGGAGGTTGGCCTACTGATCATCTCTGTGCAATCTCTAAGCCGACTGAACTACTAGGCAGCAGAGGGCCTACTCATGAAAACTGCACAATTTTTTGGATGAGTAGTTGATCGACTGTCAGGAGGACTAGCTGGAAATACTGTACAATTTTCTAAGGGATACAGGAACAATCACTGCATAGTGGGCAAGGTCTGCAACCTTGATGCAATTTTTGAGGGGAATGAGTCTCAGGGTGACTGTTGGGTCAAATCCTCTATTTGACCAGCTTGAAGGTTGATTGATTGCTTGTGGGCAGTGTAACTTGAAATGACTTTCTTGGTGCTTCTGCGTTGTTCTGGATGGCTGTCGATTGAGTCAATGATGGGGTGGTGGTCCGGCTATCAAAGGGGAGGCTAGTCATAGGAACTTCAGCAAAATGACTAAGTGTGTGAATGAGTGAAAGATGCACATGTGATCTTGCAAACACACACTAGCATGACTTGATGACGAGACAACCCAAACCATATAGACACGCATGCTCAACATGACTGATCGATGGTGTGAGTGACAAGCGTGACACTTGTGATTGATCATTGATTGACTGTGATGATGCTTGTGCAATATTGAGTGTGACTCTGTGTGTGAATGCGACAGATGCTTTCATAGCAAACACAACATGTACACACGAAGCGAAGACCTTGAGCATAACCAAAACATGGTCGCAAGCATGACTTCGATGTCAACATGCAAAAACTTGGATAGAATGAACAAGCAAGGCAGATGCAAAAACTCACACGAGCTCACGAAGTGAACCCGAGTGTGTGCATTCATCAAGTGAAACTCTCAAGGGAGGCTCTAAAATCGGGTGTAGGCCAAAATTTTAGAGGGTGGTTGTAGCCACTACAACAGTTGGTGGCACACTGGTAGAACTCCAACTTCTCCATTTTGGTTCATTGATATCACAAGGCCTTGGTCTTTCGGGGAGTATTGAATTGCTATGTGGGTTACTGCAGCTTCCCCACTTACCCAATGGACACACATGGTTCACCTTTTGCCAACTCAGTCAAACACAATCAAAATTTCAGCTTGATCACAGTGTTTTGAATCCGGGAAGGGTAGTTTAGCTCGCGATTTGAAGATTTTTAGAGCGTAAGTTTTCATCTCTGGTGTTGCTCCACTGCCAGCAGGACTGGATTGTAACCTGGCAGAGTAATGCAGGAACACACACATTGCTTCACTTCTAGTGAGCCTAGTCAGTACCCTGGTGGAGTTGCAAGCTTCACCTCTCTGTGTAGGAAGCCTTTATCTTCTTTCACCTTTGTATTTTTTAAAGAGGACTAAGCATAAGCACTTATTTATTTTTGGGGCAGAAGAGGGATCCTGACTTATTAAGAGCAGAAGAGGTTGTTCCTTTAGAGAATCATGTAAGACCTCTGACATAGGTTTTCTCGTTTAGATTTTCCCCTTCTCTGTTTCTACTAGTTGGATGAGCTTGAACACACAAAGCAGAAAGTTGAGTATAGGCATGAGGCTTCCCAGTGTGTACACAGGTCCATGGTTGGACTGAAAATTCCCTTGCAGACGGCTTGTATTTTCTGTCAAGACTTCATCAGCTGAAGGTTATAACCAAGCATAGAGAAGACGGATACAAGACTGGCCAAGTGTTGTAGTGTCACAAGTCTCTTGAAATCTCAGCCACATACTTTATTCAAAAGCCAGAACATAGTAGTTGTTAGCACTTATTTCTGGAAACAAAAATATTAAGGTATTAAGAAAACCAAACAAACGAAAACAAAAATAGTAAGCAAAGCAACCAAGTCAGCAAGCAAACAAACATGCAAGCCAGAAAGCAAAGACAAGCGAAAAAAAAAAAAAAACAGTACTCCTAATCCTATATTAAACAGTCGAGGTTACATGAAATGAAATTTCCATGAAGATATTGTAGGCATACCCAAGCTACAGTCACAAAGATATGAGTGATTAAAATAGATAAAAAGTAGTGTGCAACAGAAAATGAAAAAACTTGAAAAACTTGAACACGAGAGAGAAGGTATCGCCTGTAGGTTGAAGAATGTGTCACAACCACCCAACACACATGCTTACCTCTTCCATGACTACCATTTTTCAACAAACCTCGAAGGCCTCTTGCGAGTGTGTGTTGTTCTGTACCAAGTTTCTTAGCGAGTGCAAGGAAGGACGAAAACTTGTTACCTACAACACAACTCACCAAGTAAGATTGTTCCAGCCATTTAGCAATTGGATCATAAAATTCATGGTGGTTCTTTTGAAATATTCGTGATATTTGAGAAGATGGATTCTTAATTCGAGAGAGGGGATCACGATGAGAACCTAATATGGATAGATAGATATGTTCATTCTCACTAGTCATGTGAATACAGTGAGGGACTACCATAGCCATTAGTGTAGGCCGAAGTGCCTCACTTGCTCTAGAGAAGTCTAAGAAGAAAGATGTTACATGGTGAAGATCATAGTGTGCGAAGTGACTGTCATTGGATGTATTGTTGGGAAAATGATAAACTTCATGACAAGCACCCAAGATAGAAGAGAAATCAGACCAGTCGTCAATTAGATGTCGGATTCCTAGTTTGACATGAACAAAGAAACCTTTTGAACAACTTTGCGAATGCTATGAGTGAGGGAACCAAGTTCACTGTGCGATAGGCATGATAGAACACCCACTTGCAACTCATGAAAAAGTGTGCAGGCATCATGGTCATGACAGAAATGTAGAAAGGATGTCAGCACTTTGAATGTGTGAAATCAGTTGGGGTGTGGCGAAATGAGAGTAAATTTATTTGCACAATAGGTTTTGTGCTCGTCATCACACATGGGAGATTGCTGGTGTGATGAGTGGTTAGATTTGACGTGCAAAATTTGTAAAAATACAAAGGAGCTAATTATGACAGAGAACACTTGATAAGCATGATTCCAGATAGAGATAGTCTTTGAGATGATCAACTTCATTGTCCGTGATTGGATGAAGGATGAACACTCCCAGCCTGAATTGGATGTAATAGAGGTGCATTAAGTCAGACATGTTGTAATAGACTCGTGCATTCGATCATTAGCGAAAATCTGAAATTTTGAAATATCATACCTCGAATAGTAAATATTCTTTACACGGGGATCCACTTTGAGTGCAACCATGTAGATAGATAGATTGCGCATGAAAAATGAGATCTGATTTGGTTTGACGGGCTTATCAAAGTCACGAGGTCCTGACATAGCCATCAATGGATATTGAAGTGCCTTGAATCCTTGGAATGTCCGAGAACTTTCCAGAATTGAAAATTTTCATTTTGGGATGTGAACCAGATCATGCATGGCTTGAGGATGGATCTTGTTACTGATTTCAAAACTTCTCTGCGGATGACAGCCATCTCTGTCACGGGATTCATCAAAATTTTTAGAAAGCTGACTTGATGAGTTGTCTTCATTAAACACACATGATGATGACGAGTGGGAAGAGTCATGTGTGTTGAGACTATTTTCATCATGGACATCCTCATTACCTTGTGCCGATTGAGGAAATAACTCAGAAGATGAAGAAGCAAGAGAATGTAGAGTGTCTCTGATGCATGTTGATGCATTGTGAATGATAGGACAGACAGGAAAGTGAGGTGTAGAGGAAGCTTCAATATCGTTGTCTTCTTTGACTGGTGCGCAATCCAGATCTGAGTTAAAGTGTACATGAGATGGAAATAGATCATATGATGTGCTTGGGCATTCATCACAACATACAAAATCATGGGATTGATGACAACCCAAGACTGGATGTTGATCAAAAGAATTGATTGTGTATGATGTTTCACCAAGATTCGCAGATTGAGATCAATCAAGAACGGAAGCTCAATTATTTGAGAGGAATTGATTGTGTCTTCGCCATCCTACTCCTCTACTTGTATGATGAGACTATCTTTCACATGACTATAACTTGAGCCAACAACTCAAGAATTAAGAGAGTGCGTAGCTAGCCAGTCGCTCAAGCGAGTCATGGTGCAAGGAGTCATGGCTTGTAGATGATGGAGAGTGGTAGAGATGCAGATTAGACTCAAGAGATGGGTTAGGAATGGTGATGTCCTCTTGCGGAATGGAGGGATGATTTTTCACCATAGGATTTCCTAACCATTTTGGAATTTCCTTCGTTGGGGTGGGAGACAACCAAGCAAATGGATTGGGAACATGTTGCAAAGGTTTCTTAACTTTGCAACTATTGTGCAGATTTCTTAGTTTTGTAGTTTCTGCAAGGGGTAACCCTCTTTGAGACATGAGGTGTCTCATGATTCGCAAGAGTTGAGGAATAAGGGCAATCAGGAAGTTCACCATTTCGGGAGACATGAACCAAGCGTTTCAACTCTTGTCTCATGAAGTCAAGGGCCACAAAATGCTCAGGAATTTTGTGACATAGGTGAAGGAAGTGGGTATCAAATTCCTCAACTAATTCGTCAGGCTTGATTATTAAATGAGATATCCTTTCATAGACATCTTGGTGGTCACATTCATCAAAGGCTTGATGGAGCTCCTTGACGAAAGTGAGAAGAGAATGGATGGAAGCAGGTGGCAGGGTATGACACCACCAATTAGCACGACCTTCAAGGGTGAGGAAGAAGAGTACGCAAACAAGCTCATCACTATCAATTTCATGAGATTCACATAAATGAAGAAAATCATAAATGTGCTCAATTGTGGATGTTCTATCCTCACCGTCAAACTTTAACAAGGCCAAGTGATTGAGAAGCTCATCAGGGATTGATAACTGATTAAGGGAGAGATGAGAGAAACACCCTGGGAGCATGGATTGTGTATTATTCATTGGGTAAGAGATTCAACCTAGATGTATGGAATCAGCTTGTCATCTGGCCCTCCTTCTAGCACTAAAATGTTGACGGTGCTAGACCCGCCAACATCAGGGGATCTCCCTGGTATGAAGTCTCAACTAGACCTCGCACCGTTTTGTGTAGGAGTCACATCTTGTACGATGGCCAGGTTTCCATTATCTTAAATATTTGCCTCAACACTTACTTTTTAGCATAGGAGAGTGCTCTGCTTTGTCTTTCGTGAAGTGAGGTTCACATGCCTGGTGAGTGTAAGTGTCACTTATGTCAATGGTTCTTTCACCGTAGAGGCAGAGGGTGGGAGTGAGTCCCAACTCTGCTAGGAACACACAACACCATAAGACATGTGCAGCGTCTAGTGGAACAGTCCACATAGATGCGACAGTCACAACACACAAGGGAAGATAACACGTATAACACTCAACGGATTAGTCTGCGCGAGTACAACGGTTGTTATAGCAAGTTCCATGTGAAAGGTCTATTTGATGTCCGAGAGAGTTGTCTACATGGGTGAGACAATGTTAAAATCATATAAAACACATTTTCATTAACATATGTGTATTACAGCAAGTGAATTTTTTCAAGTGTTAAACATAGATTCAAGCAACATGCATTACAAGTGTTAAAGATTAGTCATACAAAAAATGCAATACATGTGCGAAAATGTGCTGGACTGTTAGCAAGCTTCTGAATTAAGTGAAAGTTCCAAGACACATTGTTACACCATACATCACTAACCCTATGTGAGGGGCGTTGGAGCCACTGCTTACTCCTCAAATAAAAGATAACAGACTCTCTTGGCTAGGTGGGAGGAACTAAGGTGAAAAAAGTCCTTTGCATGTACAAATGAGGGGGTATTTATAGCCGAGGCTGAAACTGACCCTTGTGGTTGTTCGACTACTCTCATGACTATTTTACTTCCATGACTTTTCGACTTTACATGACTCTTTGTACAACAAGTGGGTCTCTTGGACTTCGACATTACACTACATTGATTTGACAACATGGCCCACAATGGAGATGTGGATGACATGACCCATGACACAACTCGACATGACAGTGTTGGTACATTCGTGTTTTTGTTGGAGTGCATGTCAAGATGTAATGTTGTTGGGTGATAGATGTCTTCATGGTGTGTTACAGCTTCATCTATGCATGGAAAGGTGTGCAGAGTCTTCAATGGTTGGTGGATCTCTTGATGTTGCTTTGGCACGTTGCTCCTTGCTTGTATGTTGGAACGCTTGATGGCTCGTCTATTCATGAAAGGTGCATGTTCGTCACTTCGTCCGTATGTGAGCACATCTTCCATGCCTGCTCTTTCATTCGTCCATGAACACATCTTTGCATGATCATCCATTCACGAGCACATCTCTTCACATGCATTGTCTGTTGTTCGTTGGTGAACCTGTCCTTCTGCATGTGCTCCCTTCGTTCACCCCATTTGTCGTTGCGCCATGTTTGTTGTTGTACCTGTACCTACAGTCACTCACGACGAGATGACATCAAATCCAAAAACCTCCTTGTCTACCATGACACATGATCATGTTGGATGCAAGTGAATGAGAGAGGTAGTAAGGTTGCAAGGCAGGATGATGGCTTTGGGCACTGCTGATGAAAATTGCGCAAGAGTCACTGGGTGATGAAGATGGGAAATCAGAGTCGACAATGACTGTCTGCGAGATCTGGCTTAGCTGGAAGGAAAAACTATGCAAATTTTGGGAGGAACAGCCTGGGCTGTAGGAAGGCAAGGCAAATAGGATTTGTACATTTTCCAGAATGAGCAGGTAGTGGGGGCAAGACAATAAAATTTGCACAATTTCTGAGAGGAACAGGCTAAGATGTAGGGAGGATTGGCAGATAGGATTTGTGATTTTTTCCGGTGGAATGGGCCGAGAGCTTGGTAGCCAAAACAACACAATTCCTGGAAGGAATTAGTAGTTGGCTACTCAATCACTGGTAGCTGAAACTATGAAATTACTGAGGGGAACTGGTAGTCATCTACCAGGATCTTAGCAGCAGAAACTGCACAATTTTTGGAGGAAACTAGCAGTCTGCTACTAGCAAGAGAAATTGCATTGAGGTTGGGAGGTTGGCCTGCTGATCATCTCTGTGCAATTTTTGAGCTGAGTCAACTCCTGGGCTGCAGAGGGCCTGCTCATGAAAACTACACAATTTTCTAGATGAGCAGCCAATCGACTGTCAGAAGCACTGCCTGAAAATACTATGTAATTTTCTGAGGGAAACAAGGATGGGCACTAGGTGTCTGTCTGTCTTGTCTACACAGTTTTCCCAGCTAGCAGAGTGGGTAAGTTCTGCAGCCTTTGTGAAAGTTTTGAGGGGAATGAAGCCTGGGTGACTGTCGGGTCAAATCCTATGTTTGACCAGCTTAAAGGCTGATTGATTACTTGCGGGAAGCGCAATTTGAAATGACTTTCTTGGTGCTTTTGCGTTGTTCTGGATGGTAGTCAATTGATTCAATGATAGGGTGATGGTCCGACTATCATAGGGGAGTCTGGTCGTCGGAACTTCAGCAAAATGATTAAGTGTGTGAATGAGTGAAAGATGCACATGTGATCTTGCAAACACACACCAACATGACTTGAAGATGAGACGACCCAAACCATCCAGACACACATGCTCAACATGACTGACCGGTAGTGTGAGAGACAAGCACGAAACTTGTGATTGATCGTTGATCAACCGTGACAACGCTTGTGCGACAGTGAGTGTGACTCCATGTGTGAGTGCGATAGATGCTTTCATAGTGAACACAACATGTACACACATGAAGCAAAGACCTTGAGCATGACCAGAACATGATCGCAAGCATGACTTTGATATCAACATGCAAAATCTTGGATTGAATGAACAAGCAAGGCGGATGCAAAGACTCACATGGGCTCACGGAGTGAATCCGAGTGTGCGTGGTCATCAAGTGAAACTCTCAAGGGAAGCTCCTAAATTGGGTGTAGGCCAAAATTTTGGAGGGTTCTTGTAGCCGCTACAACGCAATGCTCTATATTTTAAAGTGAATCTTAATTTGTTCTTCTTCTCCACTTCAAAATATTTAAAAATTCCATTCGGTTTGGCTACCTTGCCCTATGAAATCTATATGTAGGTACTATAGTTTATTTGTATTTTATGTAACAGACTCCATATCCCAATGGAAATTGAGTTATCAACGAACCACTGAAATAAAAATCAAACCCCAAACTTAATAAATAGACTAATATTAAACCAAAAAAAGTTAAATCTTACAGAGAGAGTCCTCTCTGAAGCTGACAGGGCTATATCCCAGCTTCAAAAGTTGGTTTGTGGTTATCTTGGTGATTTTCTTGTACAACCCCAGAAAATTACTGAGTGCCAACAGGTGGGACAAAGTCACTACATGAAAGGCTTCCTAATGCCGAAAGGTAATAGAGGAAACCCATGATGAGAACAAAAGAAATTTTAATCATGATTTCATAGACTCTAACATTGGATTGAAGACCCACCATATTCCAAATATAGATATGAGGAAATTTGTTGGCAAGGATCCAGTAACTTGGATACTACATATGGAGCAATATTTTGATCTACATTATGTGCAACCGCCACAAAAGGTACATATTGCATCTTTATATTTAAACCAAATCAGTTTGTATGGTATAGAGGTATTTGTTCTCATAAAAAAATTGTCACCTGGTCAATTTTCACAGAGGAAATGATAGCACATTATGAGGATACAAAGAGCAACACCTTCTTTAGCCACTTGATAAATCTCAAACAAAAGGGTTCAATGGCGTATCATATTAAGGACTTATAAAGATTGAATATAAGGGTAAATGATATTCTAGAGAAGCAGAGGATTGAAGTCTTCACATCCAACATGAGGTTCGCCTTTGGGAACCTGATTCACTGGAGAAGGCATATAGGTTGGCAAGAATAATTGAAAGAAAAATTATGGCAACAAGGAAGCCTGCCACTCTTAACTATAAAGATGGAAGTGTTGTTGCTCCTAGCCTTTCACCACCTACAAGGTTGACACCACAAAAATTGGAAGAAAAAATAGCAAAAGGGCATATCAAGAAGAAAAAGGTAATAGTGCTAATTGATTCGGGAAGTACCCATAATTTTATTCATTGTAATATAGCCAAGGAATTGAATTGCTTCATATATCCAGAACCAGAGTGTCAAGTAATGGTTGCAAATGGAGGAACCATAAATTTCTCCCAAAAGTGCCATCATATCAAGCTATCCATGGGAGAATATGTCTTGAATAGTCCAGTGCTTTCCATTCCAATGGTTGGTGCAGATGTTGTACTAGGAGTCCAATGGCTACAATGTTTGGGTACGATAGCTTTTAATTTTCAAGAAATTTTCTTGAAATTTTTTGGGGAAGGAAAGAAAGTTGAATTAAAGGGTATTGTAGGGAAACTAGGAAAGATAATCAGCTCTAACAGCATGAAAAATATTCTAAAGAAAGAACAACAGGGCGTAATTGCACAACTATGTTCACTAGAGGTTCCTACATCGAAATCATCTATTTCTCCATGTCTCCAAAACGTTTTGGACAATCATTCCAAAGTATTTGAGACTCGCAAAGGCCTCCCACCTATTCGTGATAATGATCGTGCTATTCATTTGTTTCCAATAAGTGTTCCCCGAAACATCAGGCCTTATAGATATCCATATGCCCAAAAGAGTGAAATTGAACATATGGTTGCAGAAATGCTATAGGTTGGTATAATTCAACCTAGTCAAAGTTCTTTCTCTTCTCTAGTGGTATTGGTACACAAGAAGAATGAATCATGGTGCATGTGTCCGGATTATAGGGATCTCAACAAGCTTACTATTAAAGATAAATTTCCCATTCCTATCATTGATGAATTATTGAATGAGTTACATGGAGAAATTTATTTCACCAAGTTGGATCTTCGTGTAGGATATCATCAAATCACAATGAAGATTGAAGACATTCCAAAAACAACATTTAGAACTCATGAGGGTCATTATGAATTTTTGGTCATTCCTTTTGGACTTACCAATGCACCTTCTACATTTCAAGGATTGATGAATTCCATTTTCAAACCCTTTCTTAGAAAATTTATGTTAGTATTTTTTGATGATATACTAACCTACAAATTGTATTGGAAGGATCATGTTCAACATGTTGATAGGGTGCACAAACTATTTGAGGAAAAAAAAATATATGAGAAAATCTCCAAATGTTTCTTTGGATTACAAGAGGTTAAATATTTGGGTACTCAGTTAGCTCATAGCTCATCTTATCATCCTCAATTTGATGGGAAAACTGAGATAGTGAAAAAATGTTTGGAAGGATATCTTCATTGCTTTGTTTTTGATAAATAGACATAATGGTTCAAGTGGTTGCCTATGGCTGAATGGTGGTATAACACTTCCTTCCATACTACAGAAAAAATGACCCCATTTATGGCACTTTATGGATATCATCCATCGTCTATCACATCATCTTTAAAAGGAAATTCTAAGGTTCATGCAGTGGAATATCACATTGAGCATCAACAGCAAGTACTCAAACTCTTAAAGGATAACCTCACTTTGGCACAAAATAGAATGAAACAACAAGCATATCAACGTCGTAGCAAAAGAGGTTTTGATGTAGGTGACTGGGTATTCCTACGACTACAACCATACAAACAAATGTCCCTCAAGCAAGCTAAAATAGATAATAATTTATCTTCCTAAGTGCACCCAATTTTCCATGTTTCATGCTTAAATAATCTTATAAGTGAGAAGATCACAGTTCAAACAATATTTCCAAAACTTGACGAGGAAGGAAAAATCATATTGAAACTGGAAGCAGTCACAAAAACAAGAAATCGACAGCTACAAAATTGATAAATTTTAGAGTATCTCATCAAGTGGAAGAACTTAACCGCTAAAGATTCCACATGGGAGGATGAGAATTTTAGACATAAGCACCCATAACTACTCAAGCATTGAGGATGACACTTTTTGAAGGAGAAGGACATGTTAGGTCCCTATACTACTAGTGTAACCCCTTATTTTTATTAGTGTAACCCCCTTATTGTGTTATTGTGCCCATATAGTCCCCATGTTGTTATTATTACCCCCCACAGAAGCCCACTTTTGTTATTGTTGTGCCCCTACAATATTTTTGTTATGTAGGCTCTTATTGTGTTGGGACCCTGTAGGCTCCTATATATAGAAAGGAGGTATTTTCATTTGTATCATCCAAGAATTGTTCATTTGTGTAATGTAAAGGAGGTTTCTCCCTTGAAGAGGCTGATTTTGAAGTCGTTGATCTATATTTTCTATCTTTTTGTGAGTTGGTTCCGTAACATCTGCCAGTATGGTCTCTATGCAAAAGGGGAAAAGGAATCCATTGGAAATTGATATCGTACTGGGTCCCCACGAGTGGTTAGGCCCTTGAACCCATGATACAGTGATGAATTGTTCACTTAGCTCCTCGGGGTTCTAACCTTCGAGGTTTCTGAGGTAGTTCCCTCTCAGAAGTCTTCCTCTCCCGAACAGTCTAGGTAATGAAAGAAATTATATCATTGTCTCTTAACAGAACCCAGACGTTCTTTCATCGTTAAGTCCTTGGATCAGAATTCAAATTACCTTTTGGATTCCCGCTCTACGACCTTCCGCTCTATCATTTTGACCAATCCCATGAAGGGAATCTCCTTCTGCCAATCAGGAATCTCCCTTGACTAGGGTTCTGACTGTTTTTTGAATAAGTTTGGCTTTACCCTCCCATAAGTACAAGGCCTCCTTGCTTTTAGTCAGAAAAATGTTTTCCTTCTCTTTCTCGCCATGAATCATTTGATGGATTTCGATCCTACCTTGAGAAAGGCCTTAGATGGAGGGCTTGGCAGTCTTCCAAGTTACAAGCTCTACGAATGCCCAAACTTCTCTGAAGTAGCCTTGTCGGCCATAGTTTCTCCTTAAGATTCTGGTAGGCCTCTAGATACGTTTTGTGGGTTCACCATGATACTCTTGGTCTCCTAAGTAATTTAAGACATTACCCCTCTCAAGCTTAAGTGACTGGTTCTCTAGTGAGTTCTTGGTCTGTGAGTCTACCCACTCCCTGAGGAGGAAATACCACCACAGGAGGTGTACGTGCTCCTATGGGGATTACCGACCATGGAATTAGCTTAGACTGCAGGGATGATCTAACCTCGCCTGCCACATGTTGATGGTTCCAGACCTTGTGTTGGGCTGCAAATAGCTCCATGTTGTTGCTTCAAGCCTTCAAGTCCCTTGTCTGTTTCCTTACAATGCCAAAAACATGTTATACAACCTACTAAAAATACAAGGCTAAAGGTCATTCAGGTAAATTTGTTGGCTGAACAAATACTAGGGAAAACTCCCTTTGGCTTTAAGATTGTGCTCATATAGCAACACAACAACTTGTAACGTGACCATGAATTACTCATAAGATAATATAGACCCTACTATGCATAAGGTATCTCTGTTTGTAATCTTATATTAATAAAAAGGGTCACAAATCCCATTGTTCTTTAAGAATGTGTTCAAGCTTTCCTAGTTTGATGCTATATTAGAACTTGGTATTAATTAAAATACAGATGATATACTTTTATGTGCCAAATGTCTCATGCATGTTGTTTAGCAGTTAATAACGTATTTTCTCCTTTCATCTTTCTCACACACTCGAGCATATACTCCACATAGATACATACATAGATGCAACCATTTAATACGTCACACAAGACACAAGGGATATAATGCATAAGCAAGTATTCATCAATACCATGTATTCCCTACATTCAAACCATTATCCATAAACACAATAACGTCATTCTTCATATGTTAAACATAATAAGTAGTTAGCTTGGAGTAGGCAAGGTAACTGAGTTGTGACAAGGACTCTCCACCCAACCGTAAATAGTGCGACCACACTTACTTGCAACCGTCACCCCCAAGCTGGATTCTAGAGTCTAGGGGAAATGCTCACTTCAAAGACTAACACACCAATTTTTCGTTAGATTCTGGGACTCCAAAGGGCCTCCTTCCTTAATCCCTTTGGCTTGAAGCTTCTTTCTTTGTCGACACTTGGCATCCATAGGTGCCCAACGTCACCCCCATTTGCTCTCACATTGATTCACCCCCTTCCAGGGAGTTCAGAATCCACTATGCCATCTAGGAATTAACCATTAGACTTCATTTTGGTCTTCCTCAAATTTTTCTTCAAGAAGGCTTCTTCCCAACATGTTACAGGGCTCCAGAGCTTACTATCTCAACCCACAGCCTCTAGGGGAACCAAGCTATTGCAAGGCTCCAAAGATTCTATCCCAACCCACAACCTCTAGGGACCCAAGCTATTACAAGGCTCCAGAGACATTTGTTTCAATCCATATCCTCCAAGGACCCAAGCTGTTATAGGGCTCCAAGGATTTTCATCTCAACCCACAACCTTCAAGAACCCCTTCTCTTCTCTTCTTTTTCTTTGGAATTTCCTATGGAGATCTCATGTCGAAATTCCCTCTACTCCACATTGTTTTTCATTCTCTTTCTTTTCTCTCATATTCCCATCTTATTTTGTGTTCTGCCTTTCTTGGTTTCTTCTTTGGGCGTCATTATATTTGTGTCCTTTTGGGCCTGTAGCGCGCCATCCTTTTCCATAAATTATTGTCCTTATTTCTTTTGGTTGTTTCCAAAGTAGTATTAGCCTGCATACCTCTTTTCTACTCATTTAATTTCAAGAGCTCTTTTTCTTCAACCCCGGCAACAATGAGTCTTTAATGGATGTCTTGCATTTTTAGGTTTCTCCCTAGCATAAGAAATCATGATGTCCTGAGCAAGTGACTCCCTTTCCAACTCTGGAATCTGTGTCCCTTACTCATCCCCAATTATTTTTTTCAATTCATCGTACAATATTTGCAATGCATCCATGATGCCATTTACATGGGAACTTTGGGTGGGGTTGCCACAGTCCCCTCCCCCTTGAGGGAATGTCATCCTTGGTGTTCGATTTCCCATGTACAATTATAAAATCAAAATGCAATACATATTGTTTTGTGGATATTTATACACATAATTCTACATAGTATTTACAAATTTACATACTTGATTTAACCATCAAACAAGAAAGGATAATTGAATTTCATGGCATCATCCATTTCCCACATGGCCTCCTCTAACCCAAAGTGCTTCCACTACACATCAAATTGCTCTATAGCTCGATTCCAGAGCATAAGACTCCTTTTTTCCATAAGGAACATTGGTTATGGTTGGAACTCTCCGTCTAGTTCCACCTGTAGCATAGACTAATCAATCACATGATTAAAATCATACAAAAAAATTTTAAGTAAAGAAACATGAAAAACATCATGAGATATAACTGATGGAGGTAAGGCCATCCTATATGCTACTAGACCTCTCCTCTCAAGCATTTCAAATGGCCCACAGTATCATGGTGCCATCTTGGTACATGTCCCTACCCTTGGGGAACTCCTTTTTGGCTTAACCCTCAGATAAACGTGTTCGATGACTTGGAACTCCTTGTGGATCTTGTGCTTATCTACATAGCTCTTCTATCTGTCCTGTGCCACCTTCATATCTTTCCTTATGATATGAACTTGTTGTTCCATATCGTTAAGCATATCAGGTCCTACATGAATTCTATTAACTGGGTCACTCCAGTTGATTGGAGTATTCCATTTCTTGCCATATCATGTTTCAAAGGGGCCCATCCTTATGGATTTTTGGTGTCCATTGTTGTATGCAAATTCCATGAGTGGAAGATACTCTTCCCATTTTATAGTTTGATGCATCACACACATCCTTAACGTGTCCTTAAGGATCTGTATGATCCTCTCTTTTTTATCGTCTTTCTATGGATGATAGGCAATTTTGAATGCTAATTTTATCCCTAACACTGTGAATAGCTCCTTCCAGAATCTAGAAGTAAATTTAACATCTCTATCGGACATGATATTTTTGGGGATACCATGCAGCTTCAGGATCTTTCTTATTAAAATCTGTGCTATTTCACTAGCAAAATAGGTGGACTTGACCACCATAAAATGGGCTACCTTGCTAAGCTTATCCACCACTACCATGATTTCATCATGTTGCTTCATTGTTTTTGGTAGTCTAGTGATGAAATCCATGGAGATTACATCCCACTTCCATTCTGGGATGGGGATAGGTTGTAGTAATCCTGCAAGATGTCTACATTCAACCCTCACTTGTTGTTGTTCCAAGAAAATTTTCCACAAAGTCTACTACTTTGTTCTTCAAATTTGGCCATTAGTAGCTTCTTTTAATGGCTATGAGGGTCTTTTATACTTTGGATGTCCTGAGAAGGGATTATTTTGGAATTCTCTCATTATTAGTCCTTTTATTTCACCATTGTTGGGCACATAAATGTTTCCTTTAAATTGAACTAAACCATCCTTAGTGGGGTGGTATTCTTCATCCTCACCGCTTTGTCACAATTCCTCTTTTGCTCACTAGTATGCTTCATCCAATTGTCCAACACTTTTGATATTTTCATCTAGTTTTTTCACACATGAGCTTACAGTTTCCAAATGATTCACTTGGATCCTTCGGCTCAAGGCAACAACAACCTTGTTTTCCTTTCCTTCTATATACTTAATCTTGAAGTCAACTTTGTTGATTGTGGCCAACCATCTAGCTTGCCTAGCATTAAACTTCTGTTATCCAAACAAATATTTAACCCCACTATGATCTGTCATGAGTGTGAACTTGCGACCAAGGAGGTATTTTCAAAGCATGAATATTAGAATCCAATTCTAGGTCATGCATTATGTAATTCTCCTCGTATTTACTCATTTTTCTAAACTCATATCACACAACTTATCTCTCATAAATTAAGACTCCACTGAGACCCTCCTTGCAAGCATCAGAACACACTGAGGAATCACTTCAATTGGTCAAAGCTATCTACACATTGTGTGGTCCATTCAAATCTCTTCCCTTTTCTATACAGGGTTGTAATAGGATGTCTTATTTTGGAGAAGTTACAAATAAATCTCCTGTAATATCCTACCAATCCCATGAATGATCTAATCTCATTTACATTCCTTGGATTTGGCCACTTAGGCTTGATGGCTTTGACCTTATCTGGATCAACCAACACGCCTTCCTTGGATACAAAGTGCCCTAAGTAATGTATATGTGTCTGGAAGAAGTCACGCTTATCAAGCTTTGCATAGAGCTCATGTTCTCTAAACAAATGTAACACATACACTAGATGTTGCTCATATTCTCCTTCCATTTTTTAATAAATTAATATTTCATCCACAAATACAATAACAAACCCATCCAAGTATAGTCATAATACCCCATTCATCAAGCAAATGAATGTGGCAGAAGCATTAGTAATTCAGAAAGGTACTACTATGAACTCGTAGTTCCCATATTTTGTTCTAAGGGCGATCTTATGAATGTCTTCCTCCTTGATTCTCACTTGATGTCATCTTGACCTCAAGTCAATTTTGGAGAAGATTGTTTCTCCCATTAATTGGTCAAAGAGATCATCGATCCTTGGTAATGGGTACCTATTTTTAATGATTACCTTGTTTAGTTGTCTATAATCAATGTACAGTCTCAAGGTTCCATCTTTCTTTTCACAAACAATAATAGTGCTCCCCAAGGAGACACACTTGGTCTTATATGTCGGCATTATGATACATATGTTGTACTTGATAGCAACCCACTCATCTCAGATGATAAATTATAGTGCAGAAAATTTCACGCACTTTCATGCAGAGAAAAGCGCACGCACATGGGAAATCTTATGGTTGGTTCATGGTATTAGTCTGACAGTTTTTGATCCTATGGTTTTGGTCTGTGGTATTTAGTCCTTGGTATTTGAACCTATGGTTTTGGGCCATGGTATCTCGTCATAAGCGTTGATCCCAATTATTGGGTCCATGGTATTAAATCGTTATGGTTTTCGGTCCGTGGTATTGTGAAAGGCCTAAGGCTATAAAAGAGGAAGGAGATCATTTGGCAACGCATCTTCTGAATTATTGAATATATGATAAAGTGCTAGATCTGGAATACTGTGATTGGGTTATAGTGCATATCTGGATCTGAATGAAGAAGGAACCTGAGCGCAAGGAGAAGGATAAGTTCTATTGATGGGTCAAAATCTTAAGGATGGAATAGTGGTATCTCTATATGATTTTGATCAACGATATGTGGCACACGCTTGATCTATAAATCTAATAATTTGGGCTAACTAATATCTGAATGTTTGAAAGAATGAATTTATAGATCTGTACGCAGGTTTCTGAATAGTGAAGTAGCGTACATCTCTTGATTTATGTCCTAGCTGATTCTGTTTATTGCTACAGTGTTCTGGGTTCAGAAGTGGGGTGTAATTACTGTTATTATGATCTGGGTACAGTCGTCAGAGAAGTGTTTATTTTGATTCAGTTTTGATTGGTGAAAAGGTGATTGGTTGATGCATAAATTCTTTATGTTTGATTGATGTTATTTGTGGATCCAGTCTGAAAATTTATGAAACGTGGTCCCTGGAAGGAAGAGAAGGTTGTAGTCTTTTGCAGGTAACAGCCTGCGTACTAGTATCTCAACTAGTACAATAACTAAGGGGGTTGTAGCTCCCTTCCAGGAGAAGCTGGAAAATGAGAGAGGGTTGTAAAGGTAGCAACCTGCGTACTGGTAAAGGACTGCACCAGTACAGAATCATTGTAAAAAGAAGTTTCTAATTGAAAATACAGAGATGTATTGCAGCAGGTGGTTTTCACCCACATTGGGTTTCCACCTTATACCTTGTGTTCTTGTGTGTGATCATCTTCTGCTCTATTTTTCTGTTCCTGGTTACTGTTTATATGATCCTAATGCACAGATTAATGTTCAACATCTGTAGAATATTTTAAATTATAAGTCTATATGCATACGCGGGTTTCCTTATCTGTAGTTTCATATATACGTGCTTTTCTCTAACTGAAGTAGCGTATATGTTCTGGGCTTGAAAAAGAAAATAATTGACCAGATAATACTGATTCACCCCCCCTCTCAGTATTATTTCCAACTATTGGTATCAGAGCGGGTCCTTCAGAAGAAGCTTGATCACTTGAAGGAAGATCTATCATCATGAGCAACTACGAGAGAGAAGCATCAATCAGGCCACCAATTTTTGATGGGACCAACTTCATCTATTGGAAGGTAAGACTTACAACCTATCTTCAATCTCTTGGTACAGAAGTCTGGGATATCATAGATACAGGGTACACTTTTCCATCAGCAACTCCTATAGATCCGGCTAAGAAGAAGCAGTTTGAAACTAATGCAAAGGCTGTCAATACTCTATTAGGATGTCTATCTCAATCTAAATTCGTCAAGATTATGCAGTATAAAACCGCAAAATAAATATGAGACAAGATCGTTCTGAGCTATGAAGGAGATGAACAGGTAAAAAGAGAAAAACTTCAAACCCTCAGAATTCAATATGAAAATCTCAGAATGTACAATGATGAAAGTGTGGATAACTATTTCCTATGCATAGATGAGATTGTTAATTGTATGAAAAATTTGGGTGAAGAAATAAAAGAGGCTGTTGTGGTTGAAAAGGTTCTAAGATCTTTGTCTTCTAAGTTTGAATCAAAAGTTTCTGCAATAGAAGAAATGGAGAATCTACAGAAAATTACCATGTCGCAACTACACGGAATTATAACCGCTTATGAAATGAGGAAAGGGGGACCATCAGACAGAAGAGAAGCCGCATTCAAGGCCTCATAAAAAGGAGATTCTTATGACTCAGGACATATGTCAGAAGAAGAGGAAGAATCAAATTTTGTCAAGAACCTTCAATGGGGTGCTGGAAGATTCAGAGGTAAGTTAACTTTCAAATGTTTTTCTTGTGGAAGAGTCGGTCACTATGCTGCCAAGTGTCCTCATAAAGGTAAGGAACTTGTTAGATGGAACAAGAAACAGAATGTAAATAAGAAAAGCTATTACACTCATGAAGACAGTGATGGATTTTCAAATAGTGAGAAGATGAACAGGTAATAATTATAGACTTTTAATGGCTTTTGAAGATGATGATTTCCTGGATGTTCTAGATGAAGAAGGTCTTTATTGAGAGATTTCTAAACTCAAAATTTGTTTAGAAGAGAAAAAATATGATTATTGATACTCTGCAATTCCAATTGGCTAAAAGTGAAAAACATCATGAAAAGTTAGAATGTGAAATAGTGGGACTTAGAAAAGAGATTGAGAAAACTAAAGCTATTAATCTTAGATTTGTTAAAGGATCTGGAACATTAGATGAGATTATCAAAGTACAGCATTCTCCACTAATCAAGACAAGTCTAGGATATAATGAAGAAGCATCTCAAGCACAAAAGCCATCCACCTCCAAAAGTTATATTGATGCAGCAAGGAGAAGTGAACAAATTGACAATCAACAACAAAGGCACATGCTGCTCACCAGGTAAATCAGGGACATTTTTCTTCAAGAATGAACAAATATCACCAAATAAATCAGGAGCAATCTGCTTCAAGGATAAACAAAAGCTACAACAGACCACAGGTAAATCATTCTCAATTTTCCTCAAGAATGAATGTCAATGAAAACTACAATCGTTCGGTCCGCAGGGTTGATAATTGCAGGAATTTCTTCAATGGCCAATGTTTCTCTTGTCACAACTTTGGACACAAAGCAGCTCAGTGTGTTTCCTACAAAACTATCATGACTAGAGAAACCCAAAAATAGAGGAGTATGACTGGGATCATGAAAAGGACCTACAATAACTTTTCTGCTCTTGAAAATGAAATAGAATATTCTATTTGTAATAATTTTGGTTATGAAGATTCTGAATGTAGGAGCAGGTTTCGGCAGGCAACTCAGAAGGAGCAAGCCTCAAATATCAAAACATGGAGAATGAAGGAACCACAACCAGAAAAATGTGGTATAGCCTTATATGCAGAAGGGCAAGAAAATCAATGGTACATCAATAGTGGATGTTCAAAACATATGACAGGTGATAAAGAAAAACTTCAGTCATATAGTGCCTTGGAGAAGGAGAAGAAGGTCTCATTTGGAAATGACGCCCCTGCACTCATAAAAGGTAAAGGTTCTGTTCTTTTAAAAGAAAAGGTAAAAGCAAGAAATGTTATGTATGTTGATGGCTTAAAGCATAATCTATTGAGTGTCAGTCAAATGTGCGATCAAGGAACAGAGGTAATATTTCGATCAAATGGATGTAGTGTTTGTGATCTTGATACAGGAGAAACAATGATCAAACGCATAAGAACTCCAAATAATTTATACATATTCAAAGAAGGACAACAACAATGCTATTTGAGCAAGAATGATGAACAATGGCTATGGCACCGGAGGTTGGGGCATCTAAGCTTCTCACAGATAAGGAAAGCATGCAAATACCAGGCAGTTCATGGTCTTCCAGACATCAGAATTCTAGATAATACAATATGAAAATCATGTCAGTTTGGTAAGCAAACCAGAAGTAACTTCCCTGAGAAGGAAGGATCAGCTAGTAGGCCATTTGAGCTTGTCCATACTGATGTATGTGGTCCATCTAGGAAAAGGTCACCTCGGGGAGAAGAATACTTTATATTATTCATTGACGACTATTCAAGGATGGTTTGGATAGGACTCATGAAGCACAAAGATGAAGCCTTCGAAAAATTCAAATCCTTCAAAGTTTTGGTTGAAAACGAATTAGATCACAAAATTAAATGCCTCAGCTCTGATAGAGGTGGGGATTTTACCTCAAATGAATTTTTCGATTTTTTTGAAGAACCTGGAATAAGAAGAGAATTCTCTACGGCGAGGACTCCTCAGCAAAATGGAGTAGTGGAAAGGATGAACAGAATAGTTCAACAAATGGCTCGTGCTATGCTTGATGAATATGGAACTCCCGCAACTTTCTGGGGTGAAGCTGCATTTGCTGCGGTTGTTATTCTCAACAAAACAAACGTCCGGGTGAACAGCACTCAAATCTCTCATGAGCTCTAGTATGGTGAGACTCCTTTGGTAAAATATTTCAAAATTTCTGGAAGCAAATGCTATATCAAAAATATTGATGAACATCTTGGCAAGTTTGAACCTAGATCAGATGAAGGTATTCTCCTTGGTTACTCTCCCCATAGCAAAGCATACAAGTGTTATAATAAAAGGCTTGGAAAAATTGTTGAAAGTATTGATGTAGTGGTTGATGAAGAAGAAACACTCCTAGGCAGGTAAGATCTGAAGATTTCGAAGATGATGAGGACTATCCATCAACATCAAATCAGATTCATGATGAAGAAGAAACCTATGAAGAAGAAACCCATGAGGGGCCTGAAGAACAAATAAGGATAGAAGAAAAGACTCCATCCAGGTACGTTCAGAAGAATAATCCAGAATCTCAAATTTTGGGGCAAAAAGAGGCAAGAATACAAATAAGAAGAACAATTGCAGAAGCTTCAAACTATTTGGCATTACTTTCCTCCACTGAACCACAAAATGTAAGAGAGGCAGGCAAATATGAATGTGGGGTCAAGGAAATGGATAAAGAACTTGAGCAGATCGAAAAGAATAACACTTGGGAGTTAGTTCCTAGACCAAAAGATAAGAATGTCATAGGGACAAAATGGATTTTCAAAAACAAGTTGAATGAAAATGGGGAAGTGATTAGAAACAAGGCCAGACTTGTTTGTAAAGGGTATGCTCAACAAAGAAGAATAGACTTTGAAGAAACTTTTGCTCCCATTGCTAGACTTGGGCCATCAGGGATATGTTCCTTGCTCTCATCTAGCTTTCAGGAAGTTCCAAAAGATTTCAAATGGACGTTGAATCCGCCTTTCTGGAATGGAGCTTAGAAGAAGAAGTTACATTGAGCAGCCGATGGATTCATCCTTGGTAATGATCCAAATATTGTATTGCAGACTATAAGAAGGCTCTCTATGGTCTTCAAATAGCTCCAAGGGCTGGTACTATCATCTTGGACAAAATACCTTCATCAACAAGGTTTTTCAAAAGGATCAGTAGATAGCAATCTTTATATAAAAATTGAAAATAACAAATTGCTAATACTTGTTGTGTATGTAGATGATATCATCTTTGGCAGCAATGAAGAAGCTATGAGTCAAAACTTTGCCTTCATGATGCAGAAGGAATTCGAAATGTCTTTGCTTGGAGAACTGACATATTTTCTTGGTTTACAAATCCAACAAAATAAAGGCAGTATCTTTTTATCTCAAACCAAGTATCTCAAGCAGATCTTGAAGAAGTATGGCATGGAAGATTCGAAACCAGTATGCACTCCTATGACCACAGGATGCAGCCTCAGTGCAAATGATGAATCAACAACAGTGCATCAACCAACCTATAGGTCCATGATTGGAAGTTTGCTCTATTTAACAGATACCCGACCAGACATCATGCATGCAGTAGGAATGGTTGGAAGATTTCAGGCAAATCCTAAGGAAACTCATCTTCAGGCAGTAAAGAGAATTTTCAAGTATCTTCAAGGAACCCAAAACTATGGCCTATGGTATCCTAAAGATGCAGATCTCACTCTTCATGCGTATACAGATGCAGATTGGGCTGGAAGCATGGATGACAGGAAAAGCACTAGTGGTGGTGCATTCTTTATGGGTTCCAGATTAGTATCTTGGTTTAGCAAGAAACAGAGTTCTATTGCATTATCTACAGCTGAAGTAGAATATGTGGCTGCTGCATACTGTTGCACTCAACCTCCTTCGGATGATGCAAACCTTGCAGGATTTTCAAATCACTTGTACACCACCTATCTCCATCTTATGTGAAAATACAAGTGCAATCAACATTTCAAAGAACCCAGTCATGCATTCAAAGACCAAGCACATACTGATCAAGTATCATTTTCTCCGGGAACAAGTGCTGGAACAAAGGGTCAAATTGGAATATGTTCCCTCCAAGGAACAAGTTGCTGATATTTTCACCAAACCATTGCCCAGGGAGACATTTGAATACCTCAGACAGAAGCTGGGGGTTGTTGATGCATCATCCCGCTGTTGAATCTTGTCTGTTGTACGCAGGTGGATACATGTACATTTTCCGGTCTATGTGGGTCGAATGGGTCTATTAGAGATCATCTGGCACAGGTTCAGGGGGAGCATATATTCTTCTAATGATGCATTGTTGGCATTATCTTAGAAGTCCTTGGTTTGATTTCTCTGGAGTTTTCTGGTGGAGTAGATCAATGTGTGCTGGTCTGAAGGTTGATTCTGCTGATAGTTGTTCTTGTCTCTATATCATGTACTTCTTTTCATATCAAGGTCATGTAACGGCCTATTTTGGTTTCCCCACTATGCCTGGGATGAA
>APFE030158424.1:28084-83907 GCA_000404065.3 Pinus taeda
GCCCCTTTGCCCTTGATGTCAAAGGGGGAGAGTGATTGGTTGTTGTTGCCATCAAGTCCAAAGGGGGAGATTGTTGGAATTATGATACATATGTTGTACTTGATGGCAACCCACCCATCTCAGATGATAAATTATAGTGTAGCAAAGTTCACGCACTTTCATGCAAAGAAAAGTTCACGCACTTTGATGCAAAGAAAAGCGCATGCACATGGGAAATCTTATGGTTGGTTCATGGTATTAGTCCGACAATTTTTGATCCTATGGTTTTGGTCCATGGTATTGCATCCAAAATAATTGAACCCAAGTATTGGATCCATGGTATTGTTTCTCATTGGTTTTGGTCCATGGTTTTGAGTGAGGCCTAGCCTATAAAAAGGAAAGGAGATCATTTAGCTAATCACAAGTGTTGAAAATCTTAAGAAGAGCAAGATCTGAATTTCTGATAATTGGTTGGTGAGACATAGTTGAATCGGTGAAGCAGGTGCAGAGGTGCACTGAACAGTAGACAGTGCAGGTGCGGAGTTGCGCAGACTCGTCACGGCAGAAGTGCGGATATACGCAGGTTTCCTTCGGTGAAGTTGCGGACCTTTCTTGAAATATATTTTAGCTGTCTTTTATCTGTTTCTGCAGAGATCTGGGTTTAAAGTGGTTACTGGTGTTATTTTTTGTTTACTGCATTCTGAGAAGTTATTTGTTTAAAGGAGATTGGGTGATGCACATGTACATGATTTTTTTGGATCCAGTTTGAAAATTGATGAAACGTGGTCCCTGGAAGGAAAGAGAAGGTAGTAGCCTTCTATAGGTCAGTACCTACTTACTATTATTTCAGCTAGTACAAGAGCTAAGGGGGTTGTAGCTCCCTTCCAGAAGAAGCTCGAAAATGAGAGAGGGTTGTAGCTCTCAGTAGGTTGCAGCCTGCGTACTGGTAAAAGACTGCACTAGTACAAAATCATTGTAAGAAGAAGTTTCTAATTGAAAAAAGATAGAGACATATTGCAGCAGGTGGTTTCGCCCACATTAGGTTTCCACCTTACATCTTGTGTTCCTTGGTGTGACTATCTATTTTGTGTTCTTGCTCATTATTCTATGGTTCTCACATACAGATTAATGACAAACATCTGAAGAATAAATTAAATTATAAGTTTGGAAGGTATATGAAAGTTTCAATTGTCAGATCTGAAAATATTTGTATAAATTGATAAGAGTTTGATAATACTGATTCACCCCCCCTCCCCCTCTCAGTATTATTTCCAACAAGCCTATATTGACATGTGGTTCCATTTATTATGTGATTTCATGATATATCTTTGATGTTATAATGATATTTCATGGTGTGAAACATGTGGTTATTCCATTCAAATTTTATGACAAGCATGAACATGCAATTTTACTATTCAAAATGTTGGGATAAAAAGTATGTTATGTTCTCATGATGGCATGCAAGAGTTGGCATGTAGATTATTTTCTAGGATATTATGATGATATAACTAGTGCATTGGCTACATGTTGAGAGGTGGTGATTAACAAGAACTCCACAGATGGGCCAAGAGGGTCAGTTTATTTGATGATTTTGTGGGAGCACATACCTACGAGGGAGAATATGTAACACCATATGGACTGGGGACACACTCAATCAACACTATGTATTCCAATGGTTCCTTTGTCTCGTATAGATCTTGATGGATAGATATTGAGGAGCTATGGGATCATCTTGAGGAGGTCGAGTGACTGATATTGGATTGGGATGTTGAAGTCCTCAGAGGGAATGAAGACTTCTATGCCTGAGGATGTGCACCTTAGTGAGTGTGGAGGGAATGGGTTAGCCTTGCAAGATGCCCAAAGTCATTGAGTATTGGGACAAGATGCCTATCTTGGGGCAGATGAGGTCTAAGGCTTGGCATGAGCTTTAGGGCCAGCCTTCGGATACGGTATAGACCAATGAGGCTTTATGACTAGTTCCGAAAGTTGAGAAAAAGGAACTAGATTCCTTGGGATTCCCTGGTTTTGTGCAACTTTCAATGTCTATTGGTATACTACTTCAGCAGAGGGTGTAGGGAAACATGAAGTAATAAATAAAAAATAAAATAAAATAAAAATTTAAATGATTCAACTTAAATTTGGGACAAAGTTCCTTAAAGAGGAGGAGTATGTGATGTGTCATAGTAATTGTAGTAATAATAATAAAAATGATAATAAAAATTATATGAATATATAACTAAATAAATAATAAATAATAAAAGAAAAAGATAAAAATAGCAAATAAATAATAAAAGAAAGAAAGAAAAGGTAATAATAGTAAATAATAATAAATAATGAAAGAAAATATAACAATAGTAAATAAATAAATAATAAATTTGAGTTCTAAATAAACATATATAAAAGTAAACTATAAAAATAGTAAGAATACGTAAAGTTAACAAAAAGTAAAATGGAATAAAATAAGAAAGAGTAAAATTAAGAGAAATTGTGAATTACGTAAGGCTTAAAACAAAGAAATAAAAGTTGGCATGTTGACACATGGATTGTGTGCATGCGGATCCCTTTCCAATTCCCTTCCATTTTTTGAATTGTTTGTTCTATTTAATGGACGAAGAGGGGGATGACATTATTCATTCTTTTGGAAGAAGAGTGTTGTGAGATAAAGAATTCTTAGCAGTAGTAGTTGATTGAGGGCTCAAAGGGTGGGAAATTGTAGAAAGATTATGTGCAGATCAGCCTATGGTTGGGTGGAGAGTTGTCTCCAAAACCCTTGTTGTGGTTACTGGGATTCAAATAGTGTTCAACTCTGAAACCACAAGGAATATCATCACTACAGGTAAGTCATCTCTACTCATGTTTTTCAAATATTCTATGCGAATTAGTTGAATAGTTTTTGTGTTGATTATTAATCGTATAATTGATATAATTAGTTGTATATTGTAATTATGGGTTGTTACAGAAAAGTTTAGAGTAAAGGTTAAAGGTCTATGTTTATGATCAAAGTCAAGCTCATGGTCATTTAATAAGTCAAAATTTATAATTTGGTTGGAAACAAGGATATCGGATATCACATAATACATGACAATGTTGTACCTTAAGAAACCAATTTCCTGGTTCTGTAGAAATTGTGCTTAAGGCAATAATATTTATAATTATTGTCACTTGCTTGTCACTTAATTGTATGTTGTATTCTCAAATGAAGGACCTGAAAGACTTAGTTTTAAACCCTCAATACTTAGGTGACATGAAAATCTCAGAATGCCATTTGATTGTTGAATATAAATTATGAATGAAGAAAGCTTGAAGAAGTCATAGACAATATGTTGTTTTACACAAAATCTACTATCTTTGACACTTTTAGAAGTTAAAGATAATATGATGTCTTACACAGAAACTACTATCTGTAACTTAGAATAATTGCCGAGGTGGGAACTTCAAGTATGGGGGTCAGAGACAATATGTTGTTTTACACAGAATATATTATCTATAACACTTAGATAAGTTAAAGATAATATGTTGTCTTACACAGAAACTACTATCTGTAACTTAGGAGAATTGCAGAGGTGGGAACTTCAAGTATAGGAGCGCTCTTTTAAGGGATTTTAACTTCATTTACATAAGCAAATAAAGAGCCGCAGCTTCATTACCATACTTAAAGGAAGAAAATATTTGATGACACATAACAGAGAATTCACAAAATCATACCCATCAATGTATGGAAAACTTTTGATTCTTTCATTAATCAACAGTTGTATCAGGAATACAGTGGCCTAGTCTCCAGTTTCTCCGAAATTCAAACCCTTTTAAATCAAAGAATGATGGAAGATTGTGCTCGTTGTTAGAATCTATAGCTTGAGCCTGTGGTTCTGTTGACATATCTTTGTGTTGCTCTATCATCCTTTAATGGGGTATGGTGAGTGACGTGGGCAATTAACAGATGAAAGCGGTGGAAGATGTGGAATGAAGGACGTGGGGCGAAAAGCTTTGGGAGCTCACCGCGGGGGTAAAGAATGTACGGGATCTTCACCGAGGTCGAACCCCCGCAGTAATTTCAACCCACACATTTCGGTCAACCATGCTGACATCACGATCAACTACGAGGGTTGATCTTTAATTAATCTTCATGCGCATTTCTCTCTTGCAACACATCTCAATGTACTTATCAAGCTATTGCTTAATCATGCCCCTTGAACCTGCATGAACTTTAGACAATTGGTTGGATATTACAGAACTCAAAAGAATTAACACTCTGGTTCATAAACCTTATGCATCCACCTTTTCAATGCCCCTTTGACTCCCATACTGACCTGATAGGAAATAAAAACTACCAGTTAATGATTTATCGAGTCTGATTTTAAAGATAGAACACGATTACTTTCCGACCCGATATCCGTCAGATGCCATCTCTTTCGATGTACAGCTAATATTGGCCCGAACTTCAACGAATTAAATTGTATTTGATACACCATCGCTTCCTATCTCCAAAATAAATCCCATTCTAGTTAACTACATGATTGCCGTCGAATTTGTGGCCTGTTGATCAGACAACCCAGGTATTTTCGCAAGTTTATCACGTTCAAAATCCATTAATATTTGGTTTTTCTTTCATATTTTTTATTTTTCTTTCATTTTGTGATAAAACTGAAAATAAAACTTAAATAACAATGGATGCTACAACATCTGGCTCCACCTGGGGATAGTGCTTTTGCCACAGAAGCACTCAGAACTGCATATCAGTGCCTTCACCTTGAGCATGGAGTCATATATTGCTTAACCAATTCAAATTCTATGAAATTTTTACACTGAATTCACTTCGATATCTACAATGATAGGGTGCTTATGCTTCAGAACTAGAATTAATGCTTGAGGTACTACCCATTGGCAGGCAGTTGTAGAGTTTCACCATCAAGATTCTTTGCAGTAGTTTTTTTAAGAATTCTCATCAATTTTTTGTTATTGGATTCAGCTAATCCATTTCCATATGGATGATAAGCAGTTAAATGAGATAAAATGGCATTATACTTCTGACAAAAGGCAACAAACTTGCTTGAGCTAAACACTTGAGCATTGTTTGTTATGACTTTGACAAGGCATCCAAGTCTGTTGAACATGCTTTCCTCATATGTCTTGAGATCCTCATAGGACCAAGCCAAACCATTAGTGTATTGCCTGAAAAGCTTAATATATCTCTCCTTATAATTAAGTGAAACTTCCTTGAACAATTTGACTAGCTTGGGCTCCTTCTGGGTTCCAATATTGTGATATTGAATCTATTCATCCTATGAAAGGAAACCATCACATGTTCCTTCTTTAGAATAGGCTCCATCAAAGAAGCACTTCCACACCCCTTCTATTTGTAGCTTTGTATTTACACAGGCTGAAGTAAGCCGCCTCTGGTTATCTTCAGACAATTCTGCATTGTCATGCAGCATGAAGCAAGAGAAATCATCTTTTTCCTGGCCATATACAGGTGAATTACTTGCTTCATTATTTGTGATTTTTCTAATAAATCTTGTTTCTCTGTAAATCCTCCTTTCTTCCCCACCAAAAATTGGTATGACAGCATAAGAAAAATAAAACAACACCCAATTTAGCCCCCCATGACCTAGATAGTAACATTCCAAACCTAGCAGGGATATCTTCTACCACTACATCCATTACCAAACTTTTGGATGGAATTTGGGCTAACTTTAATGCCCCAATCATGAACCAATAAATAAATGTAGAAAGGAGGTGTTGAAGAATCTGCCTCCTCCACATGTGAACCAAAAACCACTACTGGTTTATCTTCTTTATGTCCAACACCCAACTGATAAACTCGAATACCTTCAACCTGTGAAAGGAAACCATCACCTGTTCTTTCTTTAGAAAAGGCTCCATCAAAGAAGCACTTCCACGGCCCTTCTGTTTGCAGCTCTGTATTTACACAGGCTAAAGTAAGTTGCCTCTAGTCAACTTTAGCCAATTCTGCATTGTCATGCAGCATGAAGCAAGAAAAGTCATCTTTTTCCTGGCTATATACAGGTGAATTACTTACTTCATTATTTGTGATTGTTCTAATAAATCTTGTTTCTCTGTACAGCCTCCTTTCTTCCCCACCACAAATTGAAATGACATCATAAGAAAAATCTAGTTTCAAAACACCACCCAATTTAGCCCCCCATGACCTAGATAGTAACATTCCAAACCTAGCAGGGATATTTGCTACCACTACATCCATTTCCAAACTTTTGGTTGGAATATGGGCTATTGACACCACCACATCTTTAATGCCCCCCAGACACTTGACTTTATGTGAATCAAAAGAATACAAGTCTCAGTAAGGTTTAGTAACTTGTAGGTTTAGCTTTTTCATCACTGATAATGGCATAAGGTTATGTGAGGCTCCTGAATCAAACTTACAATTGTGCAAGAGTAAATCATGAACCAATAAAGAAATGTAGAAAGGAGGTGTTGAAGAATCTAGCTCCTCCACATGTGAACCAAAAACCACTACTGGTTTATCTTCTTGCAAATTCACAATGTCATTTATATTCACATTCTGAGATAAATTGATAAACTCTGTAATTTCTCTTTGATAAGTTGGTGTTTTAACCAACTTTGTGAGGGGTACCTGAATTCTGGTCTTTTCTAACTCTTTGGTGAAACTAAACACATGACTCTGTTTCGTATTCCTTTCATTCTCATCTTCACTTTTCTTCATGACTGAAATCTCTTGTGGAATGGAAACAAGTTTCTCTAAAGGAATTTTTTCACTTTTGTCTTGAGAGGACTCACCTTGAAGCATTTTAGTCTTGCTACTTGTATTCTATTGCTACTTTCCTTTATTCAATTGTTTTGCAGGTTGTGGTTCTTGTTCTTGTGGAGTCGCCTTTTCTAAGGGAGTTGGAACTTGTTGCTCACCTTCATCTTCTTTGACTTCTAGATCTTTTCCTTGATATCAAGTCATATTTTTTATGTAGTTATCCCTGCAAAAAATCAGAAAACCGCTTCCAACATTCATCAATTTCGTTATCATCATAGATGACATCTGTTTCACTATCTCCTCCCTCAACACCTATTTCATCTTCATCTACTGCATACAATATGAAAATATGGTCATCATGATCCCTGGAATGCTCTAGTACTCCATCAAGATCTGCCTCTATATATAGTGGTGCTTGAATCTGATCTTGATCTTTTCTCTCCCTCTGTAAAATTTGCAGAGGTTGTCTTCTATTTTGAGGATTAAAATTTCTATTTTGTTGTACTTGTCTCTGAGAATTCTTACTCTCTAATTCTAATTTAATCAATTTATTAGACAAATTTCTAATTACATTATTCATATCCTCTAATGTTTGATCTTGAGAGGATTCTACTTTAGTCTTTCCCTTATCTGGGATAGGTTGTGTATCTGGTGTTTTACCTGTAGCCACCAGATTTGCTTCTATCTCTAATGCATCTGTTTGGATCTGATCAAGGGTTGGGGGTCTCCTCTCCCTCAATGTGAATCCAAAATTAGACTCAAAAGCCCCTGCAAAAAGTTATTTTTGCACCAACAGGAGGGGGCTTAATCTCCATTGGAAGGCTATTGTACAATTTATTGAACCTTCTGATGAATTCAACAACACCTTCATCATATTTCTTCTTGATAGCATTAAATTCTATGAGTAAATACACATGGTCTCTTTTTTCTCCCCATTTATGTGTGAACAGGTGCTCCATCTCTTCCCATGTTGTAATAGATTTATTAGGAAGCCCTTTAAACTATTTTCTTGCTTCCCCATCCAAGGATTGGACAAAAAGTCTTAGAACAACATCCAAGTGTTCAACATTTAGGTTTTTTGTGAAATTACAAAATATTGATATATGATTCTCTGTTGTTTGTTCATCCTCCCCTGTGAAACAAAGGAAGAATCTTCAAGTATTCTTGTGGCATTTGATTCAATGGTTGTGGAAATTGAAGAGGTGCATACGTATTCATCAAGAATGCAGGTGTTGCCATGTTTTCTCCAAAATTTATTGAACCTTGATTACCAACAGATGTGGAACCTGACTGAGGGGTAAATGGAGTGCGCAAAGGTGGTAATGTAGTTATAGGTTCAGGTTGAAAAATTATAGCAGATAATGGAAAAGTAACAGACTCTAAAGACTGCTCTTGACAGTTAGGTTATTGGAATGAATTGGATGTAGAAGGTGACTCTTGGTCAATAAAAGATGAATGTGAAAGTTTGAATCATTGCTTAGAAGAATAGCTTGATTAGTTGTGGCTCTAACATTAAATTCTCTTGGCAAGAGGATATTACCTTCAATCCTTAGACTATGAATATCTTGTTCCATGGTATTATAAGGGAAATTTTTATCTAGGCTTTTTTTCTTATAAAAGGTAGAGTTGATAGGTGAAAAATAACAAATTGTGATATAAATCCAATTTGCATTAATGTCGAATATTTCAATCCAAATATACTAATTGAGAGGGTCTATCTTATGATACCAAGTGTGAGGAGAAACATTATCTTTTGTATAACAAGATATTCCTCCAATCCCTCTATGAGAGGATTTCTTGATCCACATTGACCATAAAATGAATACATCTATATGAGGGACCTTAGATTGATCATGTTTCCAAGTTTTGACTAAAAAAATAATATAAATTTCAGTTGGGATCCAACTTAACATAGGACCTTTACATCATGGAAATCCACAACTATTCCACCTATTTATTACTCTTATTTTGGTCTCCATCCCTAACAATACCTTTCCTATTTCTAATGATTTCCCATTTACTTCCTTTCTAGCTTCATTTTCCTTTTGAACCCCTTTCCTTAATTCATCTTGGTCAGCTAGAATGAGGTCCTCATTTATAAAGATTCATGTCCCTTTTAAGGCTTGGAGATTTAGTGAGTATGCCAAATTTATAGTCACTATAGCATACCCTAAAACATATCAAGCTATCTTTATGCTCGACTATCTTTCCCAACCTTCTTGCTACAATGAGATAACTTGTGTAAATTTGTGACTTATTTTTGAGTTCTCCCTTTACTATTGCTAGTGCATCCTCATCTTTCGGCTCTTTTATACCAGAAATTATAAGATTCAAGGCTCTTTTACTGCACTCATGATCCAACAAAATTAACTTGCTCATTTCCTTCTTTAGAGTAAATAAAAATATAAGTCAATAGGACATAGAACAATTTTTATCCCCATAAGTGACTTCCACCCTCAACACCTCTCCATGAGATTTGAACAAGTGACCTAGTGGGGAATAAAATCACACTAAGCAAACAACCTACCTAATATGTTATCTCATTTCACGATATATTAGAAATTGGATAATATCCCTTTGTAATAAAAAATTTAGGATAATTCATTTTATTTTAATAATGTTAATATTAATAATTTAAATTTGAATTCATAATTATTTACAATATTTAATTTTGAAAAACTCTTTGTACATTTTAATTTTCTATTATATTTTAAAATTTTTAATATATGTAATTTGTTTCTCTTATATTTTAAATTTTTTATTATATCATAAAATTTTCTTTAAATTTAAATATAATAGTATTTCTAATCCCAGTGCATAATGACTTTATTTTAATATTAATTAATTAAAATTATTTTTAATAATATTGTATATTAATAAATTCTCCCTTTATTCACCAATTTTTATTTTTATTTTGGTAAGTTGTTTTTGCATTGAACTATCAAATATTTCTATTAGATATGATATTTTTACTATCTTCGGCCCAGCACCTTGGAAATCAGACTAGAGACAATAAAAAATAGAGTTAGTAACTAATAAAATTAGCTTCAACTGATTGTCCAAAACTTGAGAATGGAAAACAATAGTGTTTCCCCACCATGTGATAAACCAACAACCAGAAATAGAATGGGTGGCCTTTAGAGATTGTAGATTCCAATACAACAAGAAAAAGAAACTAAACATAAACTCTAAAAGTCACTTATGAACAACCCACATGGGAACGCATGAAGAGCAAGAACTAAAATGATAAAATATAGGGAACTTGAGCATCAAGAGGACAATTAAGTATCGAGTTTGATTGGTTTTTCCTCAACCTTGCATGGTCGTGAAATTAGAGAGTTAGGAAACTATCCCATCTCAAGCCTGGCAATCGTTCCTTCCACATCTAACATAAGATCTTTGTGCTCATCTAGTCTATGCATTAGGTTGACCTAATTTTGTCTCTAATCAACCAAAATATTCCCTAGCATCATCTTAACATGCCACTACAAATCCACTTTTTCAAGATGGTGATTTTGGTAGCCATGAGAGTTGCCTATATTTGGAACCTAAGAGGTTATGCCATCCATGAATTCCAAATTCAGAGTGACTTGTCATTATTGTTTGAATTTCCTCTTCCACGAGAATGATTTCCTCCTAAATGTTCGAATGTGTATGAACATGATAATTGTGGGCTTAATATTTGGCTCACAAGGATGCCACAACCATTAGTTCCACACTAACAATGAGATTACTAATGAGTCATGGTTGCCAAAGGTAGAAAGACGTTAGATAGTAAGTTGCAAGAACAAACTACGAAAGAGAGAGGCCATGATAACTTTCTAGGTAGGCTCCATTGGAAACGAGCTTGGGACGAAGCCTTTGGCATTAGAAAAAATTGTGAGGGGAGGAGGGAAATTTAATGAAGTGGACAGAAGGAAACCTACCCAAAGTTGGGTGTGGAGCCTAATTATCTTCCTCATTGTTCAGAGGTTTTTTATTTTAGCCACGTTGGATCCCTGCTCCTAATGGGGCAGCAACTCCACCCATATGATCACTGTAAAAGGTGTCATTTTATGAGCCCCACCACCCCCTCGGTAGAGTTTCGGGGGTAGCACCCCTGAAGCTAAAAATAGATGAAAAATTGCCTTGTAAAATATTGTAATTTCATAGTTAATCTAGGTCATCCATTTGGCATATGATCTGATAGTAGAAGTTATGTTAATTTTGGGTTTTTTCCCTAGAAGGAAAACCTTGGTTTATATGATGGAATTTTATTACAGTTGTGTATTATTATTCTGATCGAAAAAGGGAGAGGAACTTGTGTGCGAGCGAAGAGGAAATTACAGTGGATTTGTTGTAGGTTGTATCTATTCATTTTGTTGGATAATATAAAAGGAAGGATTGGTTGTTTCTCTGTAGATGTAGCCCAAATTAGATGAACCATTTATATTTGTGTCTCTCTTGTTTTATGCATTTATGTGTTTGTGTTTGTGTTTCTACTATATTTTTATGTGTTTCATTGCTCTGTTAATTAATTTCTAACACCCAAGTAACTAAATAACACTCCAAGTGCAGGGAGAGCAAGGGAAATAATAGGAGGAGGTGTCAAAGGATCAACTAGAGCTCTAATCAGTGGCCGAGGATGAAGACCATGGTGGAATGAAACCAATTCATGCATGTGATCAAACAAAAATAGTGCTAGGTGGCCTCTACCATTCTCCTTGGCAAGTGAGGCCCCATAAATTTTCCATGAGGTGGTGGCATGCACATGGGGGGAGGTGGAGGGAGGATGTGTTAAATCCACATGATTAATGTAATCCTCATCATAACTCCCCCATTAGGGTCATCCTCCAAAAAACAATATTAATTTAATACTTTATATATATATATAGAGAGAGAGAGAGAGAGATCGTAAATTTATATTTATTAGATATTAAATATTCTTTTTAAAACATATATTTAATTTTTTTAATTTTTTCTTCTGTAAGTCGAAAATATTCTATAAATTCATAAAAAAAGCACATAATGAGAATCTTAATTGAAAAACACCACTGGCCTCATTCCTACCAAACTTGTTGGCGAGATGGTAATGGAAAAAATACACTGACAACAACAAAAGGAAACTTAAATAGCATATACATATTGCCCAAAGTATCCAAAAACCCCCAAGGATAAAAACACAACCCACAGACATCCTTATTCAACTACATTTCCCATAGTCAGGTCATACATACCATTTCCATGTGGTTGACGAAAGGCTTCGTGGATGTGTCCTTCCATATGAGCCATCTTGCTTTTCAAGATGATTCATCCTCTTGTGTATCCTCTTATGACCTCATTCAAGGGAGATCAATCGATCTGTCATGTTTCATAGGTTGTGGTGGAGGTCATTCATAAAAGAAATAACCTTGTTATGGTCATCATGTCGGTCATGAGCCAACTGCTCCACCAATGTTGCAACCTAATTTATTTGTGCTTCCAGAGAATCAAAGGGCAGAGGTAAATCTACTTGCCCAATTGAGTTGGCAAGTTGTTGTTATAACTCTTCCCATAGTCATATTGCTCTACTCAGTGCACTATACCCTAGCCCCGAGGACCTGCACCTCTACATACACATCCTCGTTGCCACAACATATTACTCTAAATGGCCACCACACACTTCCCACATGAAATTTCTAACCCAATTACCCAACTACTAGGAGGGATGGACTTCCTGAAGTCTTGGGACACCTCACCAGTTAACAAGCCAAATCCAAAAGAAGACTTCCAAACTAAAAAATACCCATTGGTGTGACAACAATCACCTTCTTCCCACTAGTCTCAGTTGTGCCAATGACCCCTCCCTTTATTCACGGACCACCACTAGAAATGCCATAAACATGAACTCCTACAAGCCCCCTAACCTGCAGGTGACTCTTGGACCCCACACCAGGAAATAAGATCCCTTGTGCTATATACCCACCACGCCGCAAAACCTCTAGAGGAAAAATACTACTAAGATACAAGACACGAGCCGTAAGTGGGCTTTCGCAAAATCCAAGAACACACCAGGAACCTATACAGTGAGCCTACTAGACTCTCTTAATAACAATTGTTGAACAAAAAGGAAAATTAGATAGGAAACATTTACCCGCTCAATGGAGAGAGAGGAAACGTCAATTGTCAACACGAAGGAAACTCATCCAAAACTATGACCAATGTGACCAAAATCCAATAGCTCTCTCGCAACCAAAACCACCCAAAGAAAACTAGATTCCTAGATGATTATGCCTGAAACCACCTCCTTGACAGAATTGAAAACATTCACACCTTAATTACTACTCATCTTTGAACTCGTAGAATGGATGGTAGGGGATGTTTGTGTTATATATCCACCCTGCACTCTAAGGAATATAATCCCCACCGACGTCTCATAGCCCATTCCCTAAAACCAATAGTTGAGACCTATGGCAAGCCAAACAACATAAATACTCATCACCACTTCTCGAAACTTCTTATCTTGCCCGCCAACAATGGATTCCTCGGCATGCCTCTGCATTTCAACTGTCATGTGGGAGGGGCTTAAATTCCCCCTCTTGAACCGCTATCCTTTCATTACTCACCTCCATAGGGGAAATATTTTAAAAAATATTTAGATTAACTAAATTTTAATATTATTAATAAATAAAATTTATAAATTTATGTTTAAAGGAATAGTACCATTTGAATCGTGAAATTACTATTGATAAAAATAATAAATAATAAATATTTTTTTCTAAAATTTATATTTTTAATATTAAATACTCTTTTTAGGACATAAATTTTCATATTAATCAAATTATATTTAAAAAAAAAAAAAAACAAAAAAAAAAAAATTAAATATATAGAAAATAATTGAATTTATAATAAGTTTGTTTTAGGATCAATATCTTTTGAGATGTTTTTTTAGAAGAAAAACAAACTTATAATCATATTTTATTACACATTTTTTTCTATAAAACATATTTTTATATTTTGTATGAGGAATATATATATTTTGGTCCATAAGGGATTGCTTAATGTTTTTTAGTGAAACGGTTATTTTTCTATTATAAAGCCTATATTACATGGTCATAACCATTTACATTAGATTTAACAAAACTTCATTATGTGAACTATGCTACTTCCATATTCTGATATAACCACAGTAGGGTCTTTTTTCCTCTACAAGCCCTTTGGACTAGAATTCTACATTGAAACTTCCATATATCCTACAAAATTGACCCAACAATAAATGTATTTGGAATACATATATTAACTAAATATTAAGCAGGCTTGGAAGGCCTAGCTTCCTCATTATCTGGAGTAGATATTGTTGGGATTCCAAGAAACTCTCCTAGGTTGTAGCTCGGAGATGCCTAGTAACATATAAATTCAACTATTGTTGCAGGTTTAATGGAAGGATTGATGGTTTGTTCAAGCCAGATAACCGCTTCTATTTTGTTTCACTCCAGACATGCGTGAACACCCCCAGACTACAAGGCTTTAGACCACCAAACACTCACAGTTTAGGTATTTGGTGAATATGGAGAATACTAACCACACCAGCAAATACACAAGACCATGTGATGGCCGACTGCAACTAGTAAAGAAACTTGTAAATCTATTCTACTAATGCACAGACAGGATGACAGCTCTCTTGCATCAGATAGAAAGAAACCTGAGTAACCTATTCAGTGATACATTCAACAATCTAACATAGAGATAGGATGACAGTTATCTAGTGCTAAACCTCAAAAGATCAAGAATACATCATATCAAGCACAAGCTTAGAACAAAGGAAAATGGAAAGTGAGCAGTTAACAGCAAAAGAAGCTTGTATTAGCTGAAAATGAAGACGAGACGCTGCAAGTGAAAAAATATCTACAATCTCCAGAAGTTGAACCTTACATCAAAATACCAACCACCAATGCTGATCACATCTTGTTTTTGGGTATTTATAGATTTACATTACAAGATCACTTGGCCATTTAGGTATGGAAGGGTCATAATTAACCACCAACTACATTTAACTTCCTGATGGAGTCTCTGACTGTGTTTGCTTGCTCCAGTGGATGAATCTGATCTATTCAGGTGTTGTGTTATCCTCTTAGGCAGTTGGAGTGCTTGTACCAGTGAGGTTCCACAACTAATAAATGCAATTACAGGTCGTGCTCTATCCTTTTCTCCTTTGGCCATGCCTTCTGTTAAATATGGTTGTTAAGGATTTACTGTGACTAGTACTGGCAAGCTGGTCACCTTCCTCCTTCAGGAAAACGGAGTGGTCAGAGGACATGGACTGCATGGGTGAGTGGACAATATGGATGAGCGGAAAGGATGGCTATCAGATTAGGGAAATGGACGATGGATATGGCTCAGCAGAGGATATCGGCCGAGGTGGGAGCGGGTTGAATTTGGGCCATTAGATCTTAGGAAGCCAGATCGAACGATGATCGGAAGCAAAGTTACGCAGTCATTATCGGACAGAAGAGGTTTAGTTGGGCGGTAATGGTATTGATCGCACCGCTTTCTGGCCCTGAGCGGTAAAAGGATGGGGTCGCGTGATTCCACTCAGCAGTTGACACTTAGCAGCGGATGAGAGAGAAAAACCGCTCTCATTGCGCGCTAACGTTCAATCCAATCGTGGGCGCGATAAAATCGAATGCCATCGGATCTTTATGGAAATGATCGGACAGTGGAGAAATGATCGTGCGGGTTACTTTATCGAACGCGACAGGAGCTGTTAGATTCAGCGGGGAAGATTAATGGCGGAGATAAAAGGCGATGAGTTATAAAGGTGCAAATTCATATGGTTGAGGTTTTATGGTGGGTTTAGCTTTGTGCACAAGGCTTAAAGTAAAAGGAGCTATTTTGTCGGATTTAGAAGGTAAAATGGGAAAACTGGAAATGGAGGAGAATGAGCGAGGAAGAAGAAAAGGGAAGAACGACTAATTATGAGGCTTCTTTTGGACTCATACTAACGGATCAAGCTTATCTCTGACCTTAAGAAATCAACATTTTATAGCAAAGCTAACACTGGCTCCTTTTGGGGATGAGATCCTCCCTGTGAGGTCTCAAGAATTGTAAACCATTGCCTTCCACATAAAACCAAGAACATTGCATGGAATTCCATTGGGAATGGAGTCTAATTAAGTCTACCTAATAAAAACAACATATTTACAACGTTAAGGCCTGAAGACCTTAAACAACATAAACTTTCAGAAATCGCCCATTAACTGGGCCATCAAAAACTATCTCTCCTTCCATACTTTGCATTATGAAAGTGTTGTTCCCCTGGATCGGAGAAATGATAAAAGGTCCAGTCCGCAGAGCATCGAACTTCCTATGATTGCCTTTATTTTCCTTCAATGCATCCCATTTCAGCACCAAATCTCCAACTTGAAAACTATCTATCTTTGCCTTTCTGTCAAACCCTTCTTTGATCCACTTTTGATGAGATGCATCCTTTTCAACCAATTGATCTCTGATCTGATGTACTTCGGCCAAGTCACTGATCCTCTTTTCCATGCCGTTCTCCTCATTTTGTTCTTCCTACAAGAATTTTACCATAGTGATGGTTAACTGAATTGGGAATACACCCTCAGTGTCATATACTAGCTTGAATGGAGAATTCCCTATGGATTTCTTGGTGGTCACCCTATCAGCCCATAACGCATACTTCAGCTTGGAATTCCAGTTCCTTTGTTGTCTTCTAGTAACTTCTTGATTATCCTTATCAGGCTCTTATTGGATGATTCTGCTAGACCATTACCTTGAGGGTAATATGAGGTGGAATGAACTAGTTTAATGCCCATTGAGTCACACATGTCCACCAACTCTTTTGCCCTAAAGGATGCTGCATTGTCTGTAACTAATTTGTGTGGGCAACCAAACCTAGTGAAGATGTTTTCTGTCAAGAATTTCATGACCACATGGTGATCAACTTTCCTAGTAGGGATGGCCTCAATCCATTTAGTGAAGTAGTCAATGGCTACTAAGATCCATCTGTGTTGGCCACTGGAATGTGGATTAATTTCCCCAATGAAATCTAAACCCCACTTCTGAAAAGGGCCACTGGCATGTATTGGCTTTAAGGGCAAGGACTTTAACTGTTGTTTTCCTTCAAACCTCTGGCACCTATCACAAGATTTCACAAATGAAAAGACATCAGAAAACAAAGTGGGCCAATAATACCTAGCTCCGAGAATCTTGTGGGTTGTAGTTCTCCAATAGTGAGGTCCTCCACATATGCTGGAATGAAACTGATGCATGACCTCCATAGATTTTTCTTTGTCCATACATCTCAAAAGAACTCTAGAGGGATCCCTCCAATATAGCAATTTTTCATGAATGCGATACTTGGCTGCCCTGAGCTTAATAGTCCTAGCTTGGCTTAAACTAAGGCCTGGAGGAACTTCTAGTTTCAGCAAAAATTGAGCTATTGTAGAATACCATTTACAAGAAGCTAGATTTTCTGCCAACGACTAGTTCTGCCCTAGTTCAGGTGTTTCTTCTGCCTGTCCATCTTCTGAATTTGTGCTCATCAAATTCATTGCCAACATTCTGCAATTTTATTCAACCATCAGCTTGGCAAGGCCCTAACCTCTGACAAGCTTGGTGGGCTTCAATTCTATGTTGAATTCAATAAGCTTTGCTATCAATTTGGCCCTTCTTCCATCAACATCTGGCTGCGTTAGGACATCCTTTACTAAAGCAGAGGGCACATATGCAATTACCTTGGAGTGCATAATGTATATTCTGAAAACTTTCAAGGATTTGATAAGATCGTAAGCCTGCTTTTTGATGATATCATACCTCAGTTCAGCATCCCTTAAGGTTTTGCTGAAGAATGCCACTGGATGTTCTAAACCCTCATTATCTTTCTGCAATAAAACTACTGTAAGGGTGTCACCTGAGGCAAAGGAGAAGATATGGAACTCCTTGTTGTAGTCGAGGCTAATTAAAGTGGGGGCTTCCATAATAGCCCTCTTGATGGCTTTGAAAGACCTTCTTGTTGCATCAGTCCATTTGGTCTCTGATCCCTTTTTCATCATGGAGGTGATGTGTTTCACTAATTTTGTGAAATTAGGAATAAACCTCCTTACAAAATTTATTTTGCCCAGAAAGCATTGGACGTCCTTTTTTGATCTTAGGACACACAAGGTCTCTATTGCTTTCACTCTTTCTGGGTCAATTTTGACACCTGCAGCAGAAACAAGGTGTCTTAATAGCTTGCCCTCTTCTAAAGCAAATTGAGACTTTTTAGGATTCACTGATATCCCAAACGTCCTGCACTTCATAAACACCTTCTTAAAATGCTGCAAATGGTCTTGATGACTACTGGAGTATATTGTTATATCATCTAGGTAGACAAGGACAAACTTATCCTTCTCTCTTACAAATGTTATACCCATAACTCTTTGAAAGGTAGCTTCAGCATTCATCAATCCAAAGGGCATCTTGGAGTACATAAAAGTTCCCTAAGGACTGGTGAATGTGGTCTTTTCTTGATCATCTAGATGTACAGCAACTTGGTTATACCCTGAAAATCCATCCAAGAATGACATCACTTTGGCACCTTAGACTTTCTACAGTAAATGCTCCATATTGGGCAGGGGATAGTTGTCTTTCTTAGAGCATTTGTTCAGGTTCCTGAAATCAACACACAACCTGATTTCTCCACTTTTCTTCCTCACCACTACCAAATTGGCTACCCACTTTGAATATCTCAGGGGGACTATGATTTTTGCAGCCAACAACTTCTTGATTTCTTTTTCAATCAGGGGAAGAAGCAAAGGATTTATGGGCCTCATCTTCTACTTGAAAGGAATGGTGTCTTTCTCCAATGGGATCTTATGCTAGATGATATTTTTGTCATAAGTTTCAAGGTCACTATATTCCCAGGCAAAGACATCAGCAAATTCCTTCATTAAGGTGTAGTATTCAGAGCTTTGGGCAGCAGGCAAATGGGTAGACAGATTTATATACTTTGGATGATCTAGGCTCCCTATGTTATGCCTATGGACTGCAAACTGATCTTATTTTTGGGCAATCTTATAAGGCACATCATTCTGGTCAAACAGCTTCTCTAAAGGCACTAGCCCTTTAGGTATATAATTGCTAGGCAGCTGAACAATGTTGTCTTGGCTAATTTTGTTTCTTAGCTGGGGCTGGGGACTTTCCTCAAGGGTTTCATTCTCTTGATCTATTTTCATTTCATAGAATTCATCAATGACTTACAGGAACCTATTTACTTCATCAACATCCTCCAATACTTTCCAATTCTGGACATTATCAGGCAAGGATGGTCTGTATTTTATCTGGACTTCATAAACCAATTTAGGGGGCATGGGAGGGATGAACATGCTAGCAGACACAGCAAGGGAAACAGCAAGCTGATTTTTTACTCTAGGGATATATGAGATACAAAACTATTAAAAGGGTCTTTGAGTCTCCATACCTCATCTCTGTATGCTTTCAGCCTTGGTTGCCTTTCTTGAAATTTTTTGTTCACTGATTGAATGATGAGATCAGCATCTCAAAACACCTTTATTTCTTTGATCCCTCTATCTTTGGCAGTGTTTAATCCCAATATCAGCCTCATACTCTGCTATATTGTTAGTAACCTGAAAAGTGAGCTTAAAAGACAGATGTGTACTTTCTTGTTTTGGAGACACCAACACCAATCCTGCTCCTACAGTTTCTTTTGAACATGCTCCATCAAAGAACATATCCCAAGTTTGCATCCCTTCTCCTATGACCTGGCCCACTGGTTTCTTAAGTTGCACCAAGGCCTTATGAGCTTCTTCAATTTGGAGAATACATGCCCCAAAAAATCAGTGTCCACAATGAAAATAGGATGATTAGTGGGGTTCTTCTCATCACTGATGATATAGGCCAGCTGAGCTTCCCTATATAGTCTTCTGCTTTCTCCTCCAAAAAATGGGACAACAGCATAAGATAAGTCATTTTATAATGTCCGACCCAGTCTCTTAATCCACCCTCTGAACAGCAGCATGCCAAACTTAGGGGGAACATCTGCTACCACAATGTCCATCATCATGCTCTTCATGGGCAACTGAGTTAGGGTGATAGCCAAGTCTTTGATTAACCCTAGACATTTCACCTTCCTTGAATCAAAGGAGAACGGTCATGATAAGGTCAGGAAATATCAAGGCCTAATTCTTCCATGACAGCTTTAGGCATCAGATTATGGTTGGCTCCTGTGTCCAACAGATAGTTGTGAAGGATTTTGTCATGAACGGTCAATGAGACATAAAATGATGGAGAATTATCATCAGCAGGTTCAGTCATTGGGCTAAGCACAACTATAGGTTTATCATCTTGTAAATTGACATAGTCGGTGGAGGCTTGTGTGGCTTTTATCTCAAGGGCATCAAGGATAGGCTTCCTAAAGGCCTCACTGTTTATAAGTTCTATCATAGGTACATATATTTTTAACTTCTGGACTTCTGATTCAAAACTAAAAGGGGAAGGGGAATTTTCAGGGCCTCTTACCTCTTGAGCTGGTGCTTTTAGGATGACTGGATCAGCTGCTGGTCTCTTCTGTTTGATGATTTGCTACTTTGTGGAGACAGCAGCTCTTTGGGTAGGATTCTCTTTGACATTACTTGTTCTTGACCTCAAATTATATCTTTTTTGATCTTCAGACTGAAGAACAACTTCTATGTCCCACTCTTAACTGGTCTAGTCCCTAAGTAATGATTCTTCATATGCAGCCAATGTCAAAAAGGTAGCACTGCCCTTTTCTTCCATGCAATGAATCTCATCCTCTTCATAAAAATGTTCCTCCTCCATGAGTACATCCTGGAAGGGAGGCTTAACCCTTTGTTCTTCACTGGCTTCTTTTCCCCTTTGAATGATCTTCAATTGTTCATTTTCTCTTCTAAATGGATTTGGGTTCCTAGGAGCCGATGTATTTGGAAGCCTAGTTTTCCCATAATTCTGCTCAACCTTCAGTTTGGATATTTCAACAGCCAATGATTCTATCATTTTAGTCATTTTATCCAATTTGGATTCTAATGATGAAGCAGAGGAAGAAGATGCCTCACCTCTCTGTCTCCTTCTATCAGCATGGCCTTTGAGCTTCTCTGCAGCCATGATATTGGATTTCACCTCTAAGGCTGTATCTTGCATTTCAACTACAGTGGCACATATTCTTTCTCTTAATAGCAGGCAGAAATCAGAATCAAAAGCATTGGCATAGCTAAGTTTGGCAAAGGTGGGGGTAGGCTTTACTTCAGCTAGTATCTTACCATACATACGATTGAATCTTTTATTAAAATCAGGCAATGACTCCCATTTTCCCTCTTGAGGTTGCCAAACTCAGTATGGTAATATAACAGGTCTTTCTTATCTCCCCAATGCTTTAAAAACACATCGTCTAATGCTTCAATGTTTGTTATAGATCTAGGGGTCAGATCTCTGAACCACTTTGTTGCCTCTCCATCAAGGCTTTGGACAAATACCCTCATCCAAACATCATCCTCACTGAATCTCTAGGAGTATTTATTCATTGATAATGCTAGGATCTATATTTTCAACATGTGCATGCTCAGCTACAAGCCTTTCTTGCAAAGATACATAAGATTGTTTAGGCTTACCTGATCCTGATGCTCCTTTTCTTGATAGCTTGCTTTGCTTGACAGTCTTCTCAAGGTCAGGCACTGGGTCAGCTAGTGATTTCTGAGGATTTCTCCGAGTATGTGTCACAAAATGAGCCAAAACTGTGATGTGGAGTTGCCAAAGTTTGGTCCTCTAGTAGAGTCACCAGATAGATGATTACAACCAAAAATGTGTCCAGATTTTGTCTATCATCAAAGTTGGATCTGTGTCATTCTCCCAGGGAAGCTAAGCTTCAATCTCCTCTCCCTGGCAATGGCGCCAGTTATGTTGGGATTCCAAGAAACTCTCCTAGGTTATAGCTCGGAGATGATTGGTAACATATAAATTCAACTATTGTTGCAGGTTTAATGGAAGGACTGATGGTTTTCTCAAGCCAGATAACCGCTTCTACTTTGTTTCACTCCAAACATGCGTGAACACCCCCAGACTACAAGGCTTTAGACCACCAAACACTCACAGTTTATATATTTGGTGAATATGAAGAATACTAACCACACCAGTAGATACACAAGACCATGTGATGGCCCGCTGCAACTAGTAAAGAAACTTGTAAATCTATTCTACTAATGCACAGACGGGATGACAGCTCTCTTGCATCAGATAGAAAGAAACCTGAGTAACCTATTCAATGATACATTCAAAAATCTAACACAGAGATAGGATGATAGCTATCTAGTGCTAAACCTCAAAAAATCAAGAATACATCATATCAAGCACAAGTTTAGAACAGGGGAAAATGGAAAGTGAGTAGTTAACAACAAAAGAAGCTTGTATTAGCTGAAAATGAAGATGAGACGCTGCAAGTGACAAAATATCTACAGTCTCTAGAAGTTGAACCTTACATCAAAATGCCAACCACCAACGTTGATCACATCCTGTTTCTGGGTATTTATAGATTTACATTACAAGGGCACTTGGCCATTTAGGTATGGAGGGGTCATAATTGACCACCAACTGCATTTAACTGCCTGATGGAGTCTCTGACTATGTTTTCTTGCTCCAGTGGATGAATCTGATATGTTCAGGTGTTGTGTTGTCCTCTTAGGCAGTTGGAGTGCTTGTACCAGTGAGGTTCCACAACTGATAAATGCAGTTACAGGGTCGTGCTCTGTCATTGTCTCCCTTGGCCATGCCTTCTGTTAAATATGGTTGTTGAGGATTTATTGTGACTGGTACTGGCAAGCTGGTCACCTTCCTCCTTCCGGAAAATGGAGTGGTCAGAGGATGTGGACTGCATGGGTGAGTGGACGATATGGATGAGCGGAAAGGATGGCCGTCGGATCGGGGAAATGGACAGCGAAGGATATTAGTAGAGGTGGGAGTGGGTTGAATTTGGGTCGTTATATCTTAGGCGGCCAGATCGAACGGTGATTGAGAAGAAAAGTTACGCGGTCATTTTTTAGGGGAAGTGGTTTAGTTGGGCGGTAATGGTATTGATCGCACCGCTTTCAGGCCCTGAGCAGTAAAAGGACGGGGTTGTGTGATTCCACTCAATGGTTGACACATAGTGGCGGATGAGAGAGAAAAATTGCTCTCATCACGTGCTAACGTTCGATCCAAACGTAGGCGGGATAAAAGCGAATGCCGTCGGATCTTTATGGAAATGATCGGACGATGGAGAAATGATCATGCGGGTTACTTTATCGGACACGATGAGAGCTATTAGATTTGGTGGGGAAGATCAACGACGGAGATAAAAGGTGATGAGTTATAAAGGCGCAAAGTCATATGGTTGAGGTTTTATGGCGGGTTTAGGCTTTGCACTCCGGGCTTAAAGTAAAAGGATCTATTTTGTCGAATTTAGAAGGTAAAATGGGAAAAATGGAAATGGAGGAGAATGAGTGGGGTAGAATAAAAAGGAAGAACAACTAATTGTGAGGCTTCTTTTGGACTCAGACCAACGGATCAAGCTTATCTCTGACCTTAAGGAATCAACATTATATATCAGAGCTAACAGATACCTCTTTACCTTTGCTCTTCTCTATGTCAACTATGCCCTTGCCAAAGAACTCTTGTTTCTCTTTGAGGCTAAAACTTAATTTGTAAGACAAAATTTCATATACCTCTACAAAAAGACTACCACTGACGAGCTTTTTGTCACTAGACATCAAGTCTTCTTCCATCTTGATAATTTTCCTTTCCACCTTTGCCTCTAAACTTTTGAACCTAGCCTCTGATATGGTTGCCTTTGTCTCTTTGTCATTTTGCAGCAGTTCTATTCGGTGAATCAGTAGATCAATTTGGCCCATTAGCAGCTTCAATAAAAAATCCACCATTTTTCATCAAGCCATCTTAGAATCTTAAGGTTGGTCACCTTCCAGTGCCATCGCTAAAAGATTCAACAACACACAAATGCGAGAATAACACTAGGGAAAATGGAAAATAAATGCCCAAAGGCCCGAGGAAGCCAACTTAAATAGGCATTCTTCATCTGGGCTCCTACCATTACTCTCCTACGTTTTGGAAATTGGATAAACCAACGCTCCTCGTGTGTTTCATGACATGGACTAACCGCCTCTCATGGATCCTTATCTCTGGAGATGCGATCATTGACTAGTATTGTAACATTGAAAGGAATATAATGAAAAATCAATCTGGTAGTCTTGTTTTTGGGATCTAGGGGAAAATATTTGTGTATATATTTTTATGTTTTATGGTCTCACCATTGTTTATTTTATGTTTTCAGAATTCATATGTAGGTAATTTCTGTACAAGGTTAAAACCTACATGAAAAAGGCCATGGTTGATGAAATGGCATCTTTGGACAAAAATGAGGCTTGGGATCTGGTGGAGTTTTCCATTGGAAGGAAACACATTGGAATCAAATGGGTGTTTAAGAAGAAGATGAATGCATAAAGAAAGGTGGATAAATACAAATATTGGTTGGTAGAAAAAGGTTATTACCAGGTTTCGGGAATTGATTTTGGTGATATTTTTTCTCCTGTTGCCAAGGTAGATTCCATTAGATCACTTTGATCTATTGTTGCTACTTTTGATTTTGAGGTAGAACAGATGGATGTGAAGACAACATTTTCAAAGTTTGCCATCCTCTAAATCTACTTCTTCCATGACAGTTTTGGGATCATCACCAGTAGTAGATAAAGAAAAATTTGACCATAAAGCAGGTGGACTAGACCTTTCTAGCTACGTTATTTCTCAAACTAATCTTCTTATAGCTGGAGTTTGTGGCTCTTCATCTTCTGATATCTCTACTATTGTAGAGTTTGATTCTTCCTCCTTTAGCTCAAACTCTATCTTCTCATGTTCCTTTGGTAGGACTTCATGTTTAATAACATCTTTCACCTCTCTAAACACCACATCTTGGTTGTACACAACCTTCCTTATTTCTAGGTTCCAAAGCTCATAACCTTTCAAATCATCCTTAAACCCAATAAAGATTCATCTTTCAGGTTTACTATCCAACTTGGTTCTTTTCTGCTTTAGAACATGTACATATGCATCACATCTAATAACCCTCAGATGTAAAAGTGAAGGTTTCTTACGAGTCCACACCTCTTGTGGAAACTTATCCTCAAACATTTATGAAGGCGATCTATTGACCATGTAACATGCGGTATCCACCACCTCTGCCCAGAATTCCTGCCCTAACTCGGCACCACTGAGCATGCTTCTTCCCGTTTCCATCAACGCCTTATTTATTCTTTCTGCAACTTTGTTTTGCTGGGGTATATATGGATTAGACTTCTTTCATTATATACCACACTTTTTACATAACTCTTTCAATTCCTTCTTGCAGAACTCTCCGATGTTATCTATCCTCAACACCTTTATCTTCTTCTCTGTCTAGTTTTCCACTAGAGCCTTAAATTATTTAAACATGTCAAAGACTTCATATTTCTTCCTAAGGAAATATATCCATGTAGTCCTTAAGAAGTCATCTATAAATGATTCATAGTACATAGACTTACCTAGTGATGGAACCAACAAAGGTCCAAACACATCACTGTGCACAAGCTCTAATATCCCTTTTGCCCTCTTAGCAGTAGAGGGGAAACTCACCTGATTCTACTTCCCACATACACAATGTTCACAGAAATCAAAATCTAGAGAGAAATTATACATACATTCTACCATAGAATTACCATGAAGTCTTTGAAGGCCCTTCTCTCCAATACGTCCAAGCCTTTGATGCCATAGCATGGTATTTTCTCCAAACACCACTAGATTTTCTGCTCCACTTTCAGGAACCATAAAATTGTTGCACCCATCAATAACAGTGATATCTAGAAGCTTGTACAGAGTTCCAATCTAAACTCCCCACATCAATACCAGTGCTCCCTGAACCATCTTACAGGTATCTTTCTCGAACACTATTTTTACACCTGCATCATCCATCTTGCTTACAGAAATCAGATTTCTGGCCAATGTAGGAATATGCGGAACACCTGGAAGTGTTCTAATCCTTCCACCTTGCAACTTCAGCTTGACTTTTCTGCATCTGATGATTCTCGCCTTCTTTTCATCCCCTAAGAAGACATCATACTCACAGAACCACTCCCTGTGGAGAGTAAAGTGAAAGGATGCACTTGAGTCATTCAACCATGCCTCATGATCTACATGTGTACTTGAAGAAGAAGCCAAGTACACATCCCCACCTTCATCTAAGGTGGTTTTCACCTCTGCAAAAGGAGCATCATCTGATCCCTTTCCTTTCTCAGGAGCTTTAGATCTACAATCCTTTTTGAAGTGCCCTTTCTTTCCGCATTTCTAGCACACCTTTACAGGTTTTCAAGGAGATTTAGATCTCCCACTTGAGGACTTATTTTTGTTTTGTTATGGGACCATCCACAGACAGGCAATACATCACCTTTTGGCCCTCCATACGTATCCGTATCATCTCCTCCGACAACAAGGGTGAGACTATTTCATCAAACTACAAGGTAGTTGTATTTCTACCTATTGCAACAACCAGACTATCTCACGAATCTGGTAGAGAACATAGCAAACTGATGCACTTATCTTCATCTAAAATTTTAATATCAACATATAACAACTGGCTTACCACAAGCCCCAAGGGTTAGCTGAGTTGGTCAAAATCAGTGCCTCACCATCGGGAGGTCACAGGGTCCATTCTCCTCGAAGCCCTTGGGGTTAGACCTAGCTAGTGGGCCACAGGGCTAGATTCCTTTCGGGGTCGATCAACCCAGATTTTTTCGTGGACGTAATGCCACCCGTTGACCAGGGTGTCCGTGAACCACAGCCAAAAAAAAAACAATTGCCTTGCCACAGTATTAAATGCATTCATATGCTCTTTCACCGAGTCTCCATCCTTCGTCCTTAGGGCATACAACTTTTTCCACAGCAATAGTTTTTTCACCAGAGACTTAGATTGGTATAAAGTCCCTAACGTTTCCCACAAAGCCTTCATTGAAGCTTCTCCTAGTACATTCAACAATACTAAATCTGAGATACACAACCGTATTTTGGTCTTTTCTTTCTGATCCAACTTCTTCCAGTCTTCATCGAACAATGGCGTTGGTTTAGTACCTATATTTACCGCGATTTGTTGATCTTTATCCACCAACAAATCCTCCATCTTAAGTTTCCACAACTCAAAACTCTAACCATTAAATTTCTCAATCTCTATCTTTCCACTGTTGCCAACTTCTTTCACTGCAAGAATTAATCCCACAGATCTCCCACTAAATAGCATCTGCCACTGGCCCGAGCAAAACCCCTCAACAGCAAAGGCGTCCCCTTGAAGTCAAAACAACTCTAATACCAATTGTAGGTTTTAACCCCGTATAGAAATTACTTGCATACAAATTATAAAAACAAAAAATAAACAATGCCGAGAGCATAAAACATAAAATAGATATACACAGATATTTTCCCCTGGATCCCAAAACCGGGACTACCAGATTGATTTTTCATTATATTCCTTTTTATGTTACGTTAAATATATATAAACATGTTCAAGCATCCATAAACCTCAATCCATTAACCCTAGATTAGAACATAACCATATTTCCCTTGACCAGATCTACAAGATACCATGGGTAGAAAACCATCATGCCAAAACCATGTGCAAAACCTATGCACAAAACCATAGGTAGGTCTTCCCACCTAATATTGGGTCCCAAAAAAAATTTCCCTAGGCACTACCCCAGACCCCGTGCAAGGGGGGCGGTGCTAACCACCTAAGAGGGGGGGATTCTACCCTCCTGTGACCCCCCTGCTGTGCCTGGTGCAATGAAGGGGAAACTAGTCACCCAGCTTCGCGGGTGGGGCTAGTCGTTGAAAGAATACAACACGCACCTAACACTCTGGCACCATTAAATTCATTTTTGTTGATCTTCATATCATTTGCAAACGTGTCTTTACTGAGATACCAAACTAACATTCCCTATAGAAAATTTGTGGAGGCATTAGGGGAGGATTGCAAACAGATCTACTCCATTAATACAACTCGTTAGGAACCCACAGCTCCTAAGATCATTTTCGTCCATCTCGCTATCATCATAATCATATCATGCTTAGGAAATAGAGTTGATGTCCCAGAGATACCATGTACAAATACTCCAAGTGGGCTCTTATTAAACAACATTCCCAATCTATCATGCCTACGAGGATTGAATACCCAAGGTCAGGATTTCATGTTATCGCAATATTTGATGGTTCATTGAACCAAGCTTAAATTCATTTGATTATGGCATTAGGATGAAACCCTTTTCATATCCATTTAATTCAAGGGCTCCAAATCCCATTCTTGCTCCTCGATTCGTCGTATTGTTAGCCTCTCCATTTAAGTGTATCAGGACATATAAGAAGGAAATTTCTTTAAAATAATTAGCTGGAGAAATATTATTTTCACCATAGGGGGGACTGTAGGATAATTTGATAATTGGGACTTTGAAATCATTATAATGACTAGCATGGAATCCCCAAGGGTTTTCAGCTTTCTAATGCCCTTATTCTTGGTGATGTCCAATCCTTTCCACAATGCTAGGAATTTGGCCTTATTATTTGTGTTTGTTCCTAATACTCATGCATATTTAATCTCCTTATTATATTTAAGGCAATATATCACCCCTCCTACTTCTGCATCCCTTGGGATTGTTTAAATTTAAAAACAAGATTTAAATCCGTTAAAGCAAATCTTATCATGTCTCTTTTAGGAATTGAACCTGAGTGGGGAGGAAAACAATTGCCCCCAACCACTCATGATAAAATTAATTTATAACAAATTCGATTATAGATATTTCTTCCCAAATGGATTGATAAAATATTATATTGGATTTCTTGTAACCTTCTTTATGATTCCAAAAAGAATGTAATAGTACATAATACAATTTCCAAACTTGAACATAATTTACTTGAAATATTTTCTAAAGGACCATAGCTACTTCATTTCTTCCTCATTACATATTTCTTATTAACTAGATTGATTCACCTTGTATATATTTTACTTATAAGACGTTTGTAAGGGGCATAACTACTCCATTACTTCCTCATTACATGTTTCTAATTTCATTAAAAAAAAAATTGGATTTATCCGAAGATCCTTTGGCAATATGAGAAATTAGAAATGAGATACCATGGTTTCCATTTCTTGACTATCCCAAAAGTCATAAAAATCAAAGGAAATTGGGTGCAAAGATAGGGCATGTTTTGATAATTCCTTTGCTTTCTGGTTGATCTCTCTATACATATGTTTGAAAGAGACCCATTGGAAATCCTAAAGGGGACTTGAATGTCCTACAAAAGAGGACTAAGAACAACATTATCCACCATATTTTTCTTTCTAGCCCAATCAATTACAATTAAAAATCTCCCATAACCTATAATTTTTTAATGCCTTGCTTGATTGTGAAACGAAGATGAGACCATAGAGTAGAAAATTCAATTGTGATATTTGTACCCCTTTGTGGAGCATGAAAAATGTGAAATTTTTGTGATTAATTCAAGAATAACACTACCCCTACTCTGGAGATGGGTGGATTCCATTGACTCACCCCATCAAAGAGCCCCGTGGAACTTTAATCCACCTATGTCATAATCAAAACTCTTATTTTTTTTTTCTTCTAGCTTGTATTATATGGATAATTTTTCAACTAGACCCATGGTTATTTCTAGGGGAATTTCCTTGTCCTAAAATATACTAGTATTTTGGGCCCACCTAATGGCATAGACCATGAAATAAGGAAATATCCATAAGCTTCAACCATTGCGTTTTTCTTCCAGCATAATAGACAGTCCAAAGAGTTTGGCTTGTTCCATATCATATTTAGAGATACGCCAGGTGAAAACAACGTCCAAACTTACATTGCATAAGGACAAGATACAAACAAATGGGACATTGATTCAACATTATCTTTACAGAATGTGATTTTGTTGGGTCTTCACCATTTCCACTTGATTTCATTATCCCATGTTAAGAGTTTATCACAAAGGGCTAGCCATAGCGCAATATTACATTTTTGGGGCCCATGTAATTTCCATATGTTCTCCCACCACCATTCCTTTCCCTTTGTGAACCCGGATTTTATCTAGACACTATACCCCAATTTAGTAGTAAATTATATGGTGATGGGGATTTTATACCAACAAAGAGAGTCATACTCCTCATAAAAAGGCCTAATAAATTTGGAATAAATATTCCTACATATTTTCTCCATTTGGCTTCCATTCCACTCTCGCCTAAATGAAAATCAAATTTCCATCCACTTCTGCCGCATTCCTACATATTCCTGAACTATGAAAGGATTAGATAAGGTTTTCCAAGAGAAAAAAATCATTCCCCACCCCCAACCAAGGATTCTCTCCAATAATTACTTTCCTCCCATTTCCCACCTTCCATATTGTCTAGAATCCATTTGTGGAAAGGAATCTACCAAATGATTACAAACAATCGATCCACTTTTGGAATATTTTTTAGGGACCCTATGCCACTCTTCCATAAACTATAACGATATTTTGATCTCATTAGCCTACTCCATAAAGACAAGTTGTACATGAGTCTCCACAAGCTTCTAGAAACTAATGATCGGTTGAATAAGATATTTTTAAGGCCCCATCCTCTGAGCTTCTTTAGAAATTCAATTTTTTACCCTTTTACCAATGGTATTCCTTCCTTCAAACTACTTCCTGGCCACATAAATTGAAATCCCTTTTACCTTATTTTTGTAAGAATGTCCTTTGGCACTTTAAGTATTTATTTCTAATATATTGGGATATTTTCCAGTATTTATTTTAGAATGACTAAGTTCCCTCCTATATATAACATTTTTTTACCCATAAGGAAATTCATGTCTCTACTTTGTTGTAAAGCCATAATGAGTCGAAAAAATAGTAAGAATTTGCCTTAAGGAAAAAGGTGAAATACTTGAAAACAACATCGAGATTGTTTTGAGGATAGGGAAGACAATTATCAATACATAAGTCCACATTTTTTTAAATAAGATTAGATAGCAGACAAGATTTAGAGAAATTGATTTCCATATGAGTTTCTTTGCAATATGAATCTAGACTTTCTTTAAGACCCTGAATTTCTTGAAGAGTCCCTACACCAAAAACTAATATGTCATCCACAAAGAGGCCCATTTAAGATGATTTTATATTAGGAAATCTTGATACCTTTCAAATCCCATTTATTTTTAGCATCCAATATGAACTTGATCAAGCCCTCTGCCACTAATAAAAAGAGGAAAGGAGATAAAGTACAACTTTTTCTTAATCCCCAAGTTGCCCAAAATAAATTTGAGGGAAACCCATTTATTAAAAACATAATAGATACTAATTGTATACATCCCATTATCTAGTTAACTAAGTTTAGATTCATTCCCATCTGAATAAGAATTTGATGTAGATAATCCCAGTTGACTCCATCATACATCTTAGATAAAAATTGAGCTTAAGAGCTAGAGTCTCAAGCTCGGATTGCTTGATTGTGTGCAGTGCTTCCTAGGCTAAGGTCATCGCATCATGGATATGGCATCACTAAAGAAAACCAAGTTGTTCCTTAGAGGTTAGTTCCCTTAAAATTGGTTCTAATATTTGGGCTATCACTTTTCATATCACTTTGTAAATCACAATACAACATGATATCAAACAACAATCATCAAAATACATGGCATTTTGATTCTTTAGAAAAAACACTATGAAGGTAGAGTTTAAAGCTCGAATACCTTCCTTAAAATCTAAGATTCCTAGACATATTTTAGGATATACTCTTTGATGAGTTCATAAAATCCCAAATAAAACTCCACCAATAGTCCATCCAGTCCTAAACACTTCCCTTTCTTCATCATGTCTCCCTCTGAGACTTTGGTTGACTGTAAGGATTCATTCATTTATTCATAAATAGATAGAGTGACCTCGATAAGAATATGGAGGATTTCTCAAATTGGGCATCCATGGGGTTCTTTCGAAAGAGAACTAAAACATTGAACAACTACCTCCACCTTGAAAGTTCTTATTGTCTTCCCCTATTTATATTTGACTTCATGTATGGTGTTAATGTTCTTATGGTGATTTTAAAATTATTAATGATACTTTGTATTATTTTCCTCTTCTTGTATCCACATAGCTTGAATATATATATGACATGTGGTTTCTTCTCTACCCATAAGGTCCTAGCGCATTAGTTCAAGGGATCTCAAAATAGTAATGTATTCCTCAAAGAACAAACCTGACAAATTTTCTTCAAATAATTTTAATTTATTCTTTTTTTCTTTTAACAGGGCATGGGACTTATCCTTATAAGAGAAATACTATATCTTTGTTGTATCCTTAACATTGGCAATATTATCAGTGAATTAATGCATGAAATATGGGGGGAAATTTGGGTACAAAGGTTTTTATACTTCTTTTATCATCCTTTTATAATCTTCCTCTAGAAGCCATGCATGGTTAAAATTGAGGGGAGCCAATGACTTTGAATCTTCCATATCCATTTTAATAAGAATTGGAAAATTCCCATGTTAAACTACTTAAGTTTACCCATGATTTTAGGATAAAAGTACTCCCCATTGGAGGTTTTGATAAAAGGAAATGATCCAATCTCTTAGATATATCATTTTTGACCCTTTTGAAGTTTTCCCATGTTAGGAAAATCTTGATTAGCTCCACGTCAACCAAATTATTATTCTTAGAAAATGAATTAAAAATCTATTCCGATGACTCATGCTTGGGATAGTCAAGTTGCAATTCGTGCATTAAGAGGGTTAGATTAAGAACTTTTTCTATAAGTTTGTGAACATCTAAAAAATATCCTGAGTCTTCCAAAGACTCCAATATGACCTTTGATATAAATATGGACCATATACATTTACAGCCTTCAGGTGAATTCACATCTCTTTAACTTCCAACTCTACCAAAATAGTTGACTTGAATGATGACATAGCAATAGTGTTGAGTATGTGATATAATTTTTGCATGTATATCCCCATTCGAAATTATTTGTGTTAGATGCAGAGGGGGGTTCACAGGGTGTAGAACACCTCAAAAGAAAAAAGGATGGCTTTTTGTAGCCATTTGATGTTGTTTTTGGCACATGATTTTCACTTTTAGTGATTTTGTTGTACACGGTGGTTCATCCCATGGTTTTGTAATTTATGTTAAGAAACTAAGGTTGTATTACGATCTAGGGTTACTAGATGAAAGGTTTATGGATGTTGTGAGATGTACATATTATATTGTAACATGTAAATATATTTACTAAAAAATCTTTTTGGTTTTCATAGTTTTAAGTTTTCAAAATGCAATCTCTATGTAATGTGTGTATGCCACATTAATTCTTTTTGTATTTTATAAAAATATTGCTTGAAACAATTAATTGTATGAGGTTAGAACCAAAAACTAACCTAAAACACAGAAGTCTAAATAGTTAATCTCTAATGTACAAAAATATCACCCCCTTAACCATGAATCAAAAGTAGCATGAACCTTGGATCCGAAACCATCATCTCTTGAATTAGGATTATGTTTGGGTTATAGGCTATGATGAGCCTTTTGAGGGACGACATTTTCTAGGTGACCCCTACCCTTCACACATTAAAAGAAATAAAAACCATTGGGAAACCTTATTTTGGATTTTCTTGCTCCAAGGGGCCTACTAATGGTTACTTGTCTACCTCCTTTAATGTATAAAAAAACCTTCTATTGTGCTTTCAAAAAGTGTGATTTTCTCCCAACCAAGGGGGTGATAGGATTTTTTTATGCTAGCTCACCTTTACAAGAATCCCCCTCATTAACCCTAGCTTTGGATCTGAGCTCATATCCCTTTCTAGGATGAACCTTAGAAGGACTTGGGGACAAGATAGAACAAGGAGACATATGATATATGGAATTCTCCCCCTACCACATCTCCTTCATTTCTATCTTGTATCGAAATTGGTTTTTTAGAGGACATATGTAAATATCCAAGATAGGAAATAGGAGGGTTTGTAAATTTCGTGACTAAGAAAATTTGCAGGGAAAAGGAGAATCTGACTTAGCGCATTCTAGTAGTGACAAATCAAGACTCCTCTATCTTCTTCATGGAAATCCAAAAGAACGCAATTGGAAGTTGGGGTAAAGGGACGAACCTTACCACATGCATCTATAGGGGAATCCACTTTATTTTTCTAATTATCCATCTCTACTTGGACTTCATTTAACACATATCCCATGATTACTCCAATAGAAGAGACTTTCTTTAATATTTCTACAAACCCCTCTTGTGTAGGAATTGGAATAGATTATGTAGTTTTCTTAACCCACACTTTCTTATGTCCTAGGATTAGAGGGATGGATCTGATATGCCCAACCTCACAACAAGTGAAACATCTAAAGGGAAGAATCAAATAGTCAATTTTTTGGACCCACACATATCCTCCACAAACCAGCATGTCAAGCATCTAAAGGGAAGCTTCCAACAGTCAATTTTTACACCCACGCCCATCCATCACAAACCAACTCAATTTCATAGAAAAAAACCATCACACAAGTCTACCTCACACTTTTCTAGCTCGGGATGAATTAGAAACCCTTCAATTCCATATAGCCCCAATATTCATCCATTTTTATCTATGTTTATACCTATTTGAGTTATGTTTATTTTTTTATTAAAAGAGTCGATTTTCCCCCCTTTTAATAACATAAAAATGATATAAAATGTATAATACATGAGAGTTGAAACATTATGACAAGGAAATGTATTAATTCATAATAAATAACAACATTAATAATCAATGCATTGTGTAGTGAAGTATTGTATCTACTTGTTTTTACATTGTTCTTTGAAAATTTGTAATATTGGGTAGTATTGTAAATCACATAGAAAGAAAACATATATATAATTATTTAATTAAATCATAAATTGGATTTTTTTTTAAATAATAAAATTTGAATTCATTAATATTTTTATTTTTTATATATAATTGTAAAATATTTAATAATAGAATATTTATTATGTGAAAGTTAATCATTTGAAATATTATACATATTAACCTAGATCTATCTTAACCCTGGATCTATTAAGCGTTGATATGGATCAAATCTCTTGAGGTGCAAACCTATTTTTTGAGTGTAAAATTTGAGGAAAGGTTTGCACCTCGAGAGAGTTTATCCCTCTCGATACTTGGTAGATCTAGGGTTAAGATGGATTGAGAGCCATGCATGATCACACAAAATTTATTGAACATCTAATTACTATAATCATTTTAAATATGATAAATATGTCTAATATTATTCTAAATATTAATTAAATACATTTAATTACTTTGGATTCATATCCAGGGTTAAGATTAAATCAAGGCGTCAATCATTTTTTTGTGAATACACTGAAATCAATGCATCTAGTACAAACAATCAAATAGGATTAGAAATCAACATCTACACTAAAATCACTACATCTAGTGCAAGAAATAAAGTAGGATTAGAAATCAACATCTATACTGAAATCAATGCATCTAGTGCAAGAAATCAAGTAGGATTAGTGATGAGCCTCGTTATGGCAACAAGAATGCTGCAACTCCTGAGGCTACCGACTTTAATTATCAACTTGGGGGTTCGTACAAACTTAAGAGGTATCGGCACTATATGTGCAGCATACAATGTGTCCTTCATTTGTTCTCATGGTGTAATTGAGTGCATGTACTGAAGTCAAATCCTAAACTAATTTCAGGAAAGGAAATGTTCGAAGTGGAACCTTAACTTATTGCAAGAAAGAAAGTACAAGGAAAGAAATTGAAATCAAATGCTAAAACACACCATTTTCTAACTAATTGCCAAGAAACTATGCTTTGCAACAATGCTAAATTATCATGAACCAAAGGCTACTATCTAAGCATGTAAGTAAGAAGCATCAAACATCACTAATGTGCAAGTAAAGGGACTGAAATAAATCTGTTTGTGTCTTTTCATGTAAAATCAAGTATGCAAACTAATTTCCTTTGGTGATGTGGCAAGTGAATTTAAGGATGTTGAAGGTTGGATGGAAGGGTTAGGAGATGGTTGGATGGTGTGGGAGTCCCTTGGAAGGCGTTTTGTGACTTCCTATATATTTTCCATCAATTCAGCCTCAAAGTAGGCTGTTTCAAGAAAACCTACAGGAAGTACTAGAAACCTATAGGATAATCTTGTAGGAATTATAGGAAACCTACAAGATACAGCAGAGAGAAAAATGTTAGGTATTGGAGATGATGGGAGGCTTAGGAAAGGTGTGTGATGGGTGTAATGGAATGGAAAAATTCCTAGGATCACTCAGAACTCAAAACCAAAGTCAGGAGATGGATGGATTCGCTCAAAAATCTTGGAGAAGTTTCCTTGTGAAATGATGAAAATGGTGAGGGTTTAATGACCAAGCAAATCAAAACCAAATTGGATGGGACAAATTTTTTTATAAACTAGGATTTCTTAGGTCCCTATTCCAAGTGGAATCACTCAAAAAGACCTTTTTTAACCCATTATAAAAATTAAAAACAAAAAACAAAAAACAAAATAACAAACAAGCAAACAAAAAAACAAATCAAAACAAAAGCAAAACAAAACAAAACAAAAAAAAACAAACAAACAAACAAACATTACTAGTCGAAAATCTAGAAATTCGAGAATTAGTGAGCTAGTAAATCTAAAAATGCCTAACCAAATCAAGTGAAAATGCAATGGGGTAATTTTTGTTACGAACTAGAATGTTTTTTGATCTAATGCAAGTGGAATCAATTCGATTGAAGCTCGTTAGGATGCTCTAAAAATAGCATAAATTTACTGTTCTTTGCTAAAAAGGAGGTTCAAAAATCTAGATTTGGGAATAAGAAGACTAATTCAAGCAACTCAATAATTATTATGAACTTCCAAAGATTTTCTAAGCATGAAATAATGCTTGTGATCCTGCAAAAGTACTTACAACCATTTAACTCAATCCTACCACAAAAAATCATTAATACTAAATGCAGAAATAGAAAGAAATAAAAACTAGAGATGCATGTGAATAAGCAACGAAAAGAAGGAAAGAAAATGATACAAAAGGGCTCTGAGGTTCCTGGGATGGCCAAGCCCAAGGAAAATCAGAGACCTATGGAGAAAAACAAGATTTATAAGCTGAACATGACACCAATCTTCATTATTTTCATCAATAGAATTACATCCCAGCAAGAAAATACAATGGAGCTGCAAAAATACAAGCTCTCTCCACAATAACACTAATGAAAATCTCTCCCTAGAGGAAAATTAGACTTGGTACTTATACAAAATGATTAGGAATCATTTCCCATGAATGGAGGAAGCTTTCCCCACCAAAATCCCTTGATTAGTGGATCTAGTCCCCAATACTAAGAATTTGCATTAAATGGCAAGGAACACATTCCTAGATTTTATCAATCATTCCCTAGAGGAAAATTCGACATGGTACTTATACAAAATGATTAAGAATCATTCCCCATGGATGGAGGAAGCTTTCCCCACCTAAATCCCTTGATTAGTGGATCTGCTCCCTTGATTGGTGGATCTGCTCCCTTGATTAGTGGAACACATTCCTAGATTTTCTCAATCATTGGAGTTCCACAATTTGTGTCATAATTCCATGATATCTTCCTGACTTATTATTTATTATTGATCCTCCAATAGTAGGGAACAAGTCCCTAAATTATCTCCTCCTCCAACTCTTCATAATCTGCCCAATATTCTCGTAATATTCCACAAAAATAAATAATATTAGGCACAAATATTCAATTATTCATAAACCTTCCTAATGAATATATTAAAGTTAAAAATAAATTATCTAATGCAAAAAGAGAGGTTTAATGTGTTGAAGGATGGTCATAGGCCTTAATTTATGTTTTAAATTAGAGGCATGGGCCTTAATTTATGTCTATCTAATTTAGAGGCCCATCAGTTAGAAAGAAACATCTATACTGAAATCAATGCATCTAGTGCAAGAAATCAAATACAATTAGAAATCAACATCTACACTGAAATCAATGCATCTAGTATAAGCAATCCAATAGGAAAAATCAACAACTACACTAAAATCAATGCATCCAATGCAATCAATCAGATCAGCATCTATACTGAAATTAATGCATCTATTTTAGTGAAAAATCAAAATATTCATGGCTTCTAAATCCAATTTATTTTACCTTTTGAAAAATCATTACTTCATCTTCCTCTATAGTTAATAATGTTCAATATTATATAATACTATTTAATATATGTATTTATCTATGTGTGTCTCTTTCTTCTTCCCTCTCTCTCCCCCCTCCATCTCCATGTCTATATCCCTTCATGTATTGTTCTCTCTCCCCTTCCCTCTCTCCCTCATATCTCTCTCTCTCTCATCTCCACTTATCCCTCCCTCTCTCTATCTCTCTTTTCTTCAACTTTCTTTCCCTGTCCATCTATATCTATATCTCCCTATATCTCTCCTCCTTTGTCTTTCTATATCACCCTCTCTCTCTCTCTCTCTCTCTCTCTCTCTCTCCCCCCCCCCCCCTCTTTCTCTTGTGCTCTCTCCCTCTCTCTCTCTCTCTCTCTCTCTCTCTCCCTCCTTTTTATATTTAAGTAAGAAAATACATTTATTTCACATATTTTAAATAAATAAAACAATTATATTTATGACTAATTTTGTTTTACATTACAAAATAAAATAATAATAATAATAATACATATATAATTAAATAATGCATATCATTTTACATTATAAACAATCATGTATAAAACAAAAATTTCAACTTGCAAAAATATTAATTCCATATTATATAATATCAAATCAATAAATAATTACATGAACATGAATATAACTAAACAATATAAATATAATAAATCACTAAAAAAATCTATATACATTTCTTAGTTATATTGGTCAATGTTAGCTAAATCAATAGTAGTTAATAGAAGAACATAATCATATAAGTTGGCCAGAAGAGGTACTAATAAATCTTAGTTATATTGGTCAATTTAACTAATTCAATAGTGGTTAATAGGTAAATATAATCATATCATGTTGCTTTAGAAGGAACTAATAAATCGAGATGTGAAGTGGATAGATTAACTGCTTGGTTAGGCATATGTAGTTACATAATTTTTGGTTAGTAATAACCACTAGTAAGTTACACATTTACAATTTTACTACTACATATATGTTGAGGAAAACATAAATAATGTTGAGAAGTTACTTTTAGTAAACATATTTATTTACATCTTATTCTTATCTATTTTTTTTTATGCAAATGATTACAGCTATATATTAAAAATTGCAAAAGCTAAAAATAATCAAAACATAAATAATGTTGAGAAGTTACTTTTAGTAAAAATATTTATTTACATCTTATTCTTATCTATCTTTTTTATGCAAATGATTACAGTTATATATTAAAATTTGCAAAATCTAAAAATAACCAAACTAAATAGGAAATCTAGAGTCATTCATTATAACGAGGAAAGTGTGAGGATATAGAATGATGAATTCACTGCATGTCCATGTAAATTAATTTTGAGTCATTCATTATAATGTGGAAAGTGTGAGGATGTAGAATGATGAATTCACTGCATCTCCATGTAAATTAATTCATGCCCTTGGGATTATATAAAATTTGTCTTGACTAATAAAAAAACCTTTAAAAAGAAAATAAAGAAAATTGTTTTTAGAGAGCAAGAGAAAGGCTCTCTTGTTTAGTTTTTTAAATAAAGAAAGATATTTACATTGATTTGTTTTTTGTATAACTAGATCGCTGCCTCTTAAAAGGTAAATCCTTAGAAATTTTAAAAACATTGGAATATTCTACCCTCTATAAATGCCATATATTACAACTAATAAAAATGACATGAATTTCTTACATAGAAACACATGCACGGAAAAGTCTTTTTCTGACTAATATCCCTGCAAAATCATTACCACCAATTTTACAAGAAAATCTTTTAGAAATTTTAAAAACATTTGAATATTCTACCCTCTATAAAAGCCATATATTACAGCTAATAAAAATAACATTAATTTCTTACATAGAACCACATGCACGGAAAAATATTTTTCTGACTAACATACCTGCAAAATCATTACCACAAATTTTACCAAAAAAATCTTTATATGGAAATATCATAAAAAGGTTTGTCGAACCAATATACCTTAAAACAAGCCCCGGAAACCCTCACAAATTAAAAAACCTCACAAATTAAAAAACGCATACACATGCGTGGACAAATCACTGAAAGAAAACAATAAAATATAATAAAAACAAATTTCATAAACTTATTGAAAACAACCCAATAATTCATACACCTACCCGTATTGAGGAATGCAAAAAAAAAAAGCCTACCAGTATTGAGGAATCCAATAATTCATACACCTACTAGTATTGAGGAATGCAAATAAACAAAAAAAAAAATCCTACAAGTATTGAGGAATGCAAACAAAAAGAACAAAACCCTACTAGGCGGATATAACATATCATTGAAAGAAAAGAATAGTGAAATAAAGGAAAAACAAATTGGATAAACTTATTGAAAACAACCCAATAATTCATGAATCCAATAATTCATACACCTACCAGTATTGAGGAATGCAAATAAACAAAAAAAAAACCTACAAGTATTGAGGAATGCAAATAAAAAGAACAAAACCCTACTAGGCGGATATAACATATCATTGAAAGAAAAGAATAGTGAAATAAAGGAAAAACAAATTGGATAAACTTATTGAAAACAACCCAATAATTCATACACCTACCAGTATTGAAGAATGAAAATAAAAAAAACAAAACCGTGCTAGGTCGATATAACATTATAACTTAAGGCCGATAAAAATGAAAAATGGCCACCATTTCAACAAGGCTATTTTCTTACTAATCATTAAATATAAATTAATACAATAATTATATTGATATTTTCTCAACAATGCTATTTTATTACTCACCATTAAATATATATTGATACAAGGATTATATTGATAAAAATAGAAGAGTAATTTCATAATTCGGGAGTAAAATTTATCAAACATAAGAAAAAATTAAAAATAAATAAATTTATCTACTTATTACATGTACAAATAAGTTTAAATGTCGAATATAAATAGAAGAATGGAGAGAAAGGGCTCTTGGATGGGAGACAATCAGCATGCAGAGATTAACAAAGAGAAGCTTGGTTTATCCACTTTTTCAAGATAGATAAAATTTGCAGTTTTCGTACAATTATATAAAGGTACTTTTCTGGCTATAACAAAGAAAATGATGATGAAAAATATTTGAAATTGAAGGGCTAAGAATTAAAACTATTCACTGAAATTTTCAAGCTCGCTGGGTTACCTATAGGGTAAGTTCTTGAACTAATACGAAAAGTTAAATATTTTAAACTTCTAAAGATATCAAACAAGATGATGGAAAAATAGGTGTGCACCAAGAAAATAATGTTATAAACATGAAAGACTATGATCATTTTCTAATTCCTAGAGAAATTAAGAGAGGTAGTATAAATAAAATAGGAGGATACCTAGTAGAAATAATGTAAATACAAATTTAGATATGAACTCTAGAAGACTCATGAAATAACTGAAATATAAGTGCAAATTTAGCTCCAGAAGGAAAGAAAGACAAATTTCTTCTTTAGTTTCCTGAGGCATAACATTATATTTGGATTTGATGTTGTCACAAATAATGATTTAGTTTATCTATTTAGTTTTATTTATATCGATTAAAAACAAGTGGGGGAAATCACATCAAAACATATAGGAATGAGATATTGATTGGATGGGTCATGGACTTTTATGAGAAAGGTCAAGAACATTGAAAATTCTACTGTAATCTGTGGAACTAAAACTGAAAAATAAATCATCAATATGAATAGGAATTATGAATATGAATATAAAACAAGTACAGGAGACAAACCTCTCATGGATGTAAAAAATATCACTGTTAAAACTCTCTGGTTCCTCCTATCCATTACAAATACCTCCATTTATGACATTGAACATGTCAACGAAAGACAAATTTTAAAACATCCCTTCTCATTGATCAGATTAAAAGAATAAAAACACGCGAAGGAGAGAGTCACAGTCACATAAACATTGACAACAATGGGAAGCACTTCCACTGCAAATACAATGAAATTCACTACAAAAGATGAAGCACTCTTACTGCAACTCCTTACAATTGCAAATGATAAAACAACTCAGCTCTTCTAGATAATTACAATTGCAAATGATAAAACAACTCCGCTCTTCTTGATCCATATCGAAGAAATCAAATTCAAATTTGAGTAATATAGACACACAAAATAGAGACAATATATAAAGAAACAAAGGAACCCAACATACAATAACTGCTACACAAACATTGACATACAGAAGATAAAGCACTTCTAATGCAACTACAACAGAATTCGCTGCAGGAACAAGTGATGATGAAGATCGCTTTGAGGCACCCATATATATACACTGCAGCACAATCTCATCTGTTTCCCAAAAAACATAAAGATTCCCTCCCTCAGTATCTTGGAAAAATATTGATTGACCTTTAGAGGAGAATATCACAGTTAACCACAACATCTATGACAAAAAGAAAGATTGAGATGCCTTTCATGAAATTCTTTCACATCAGTGCAAAGCAGTTGGGTTTTCTTAATGAAAAAGCTTGAGATGCTTTTCAAGGAATTATCTCCACATCTACGTCATATATCCATGCCGGTCCAAAGCAGTTGGGTTTTCTTAAATTTGGAACGTTTTGCGTTGAATTTAAGGTGAAACCTTTGATATTCAGAAATAAGTACTTACTCTGATATTGGCACAGACCCTTTGTGATCATCTTCTTTCTGTTGTTCCATTAATCCTTGAAATTGCACCAAATGTTGCAAAGGAAATGTCATAACGCCATAGCATATAACATTAATTTATGCTTCTTTGACAACTGTTGAAAGAGAGAGAAATATGAAGAAAGAGACAGTACACAACGCCAAAGAGATCACAACTTCAAAGCATGAAGAACAGGAAACTTCAAAACTTGGTCATTATGAAAAGTATAGAAATGAAGTATGAATTTTCTAATGCAATGTGTGAACATAAGAGATATCTTAAAATATTTATTACTTTACTATTGACCAAATGTATGCTTAAGGAGATATTAAATAGACCACATGACACCAAAAAAAACGAGTGAATTGAATGAAAATAAAATTCATACATAAAACAATTATCTTAAACAACTATTGACAACTGAATCACTCGGTAAACGAGGATTTAGAACTACAATAATGTTATCGTCATGAAATGATGCTACGTAGAATTAGTAGAAATGTACGGATTTAGAAGAACTATAACAATGTTATCGTCACGAAATGATTCTATATAGAATTAATAGAAATGTGCTTCTAAGTATAGAACTATGTGTGAAATAACTGGTCGATGAAAACTGTGTCAAATAAGAAGTTATATTTTCAATTAGGTTTCCTTCTACCAAGCCGAAACTAATTTTTTAGATTAGTCCTTTACATTTCATGTGGATTAATACTCATTCGATTTGATGTTGCATAAAGTTTATTTTTGAGTTGTTATGCTTAGATTAGTCATTGAATACATGATCAATTCAGTTTGTTGAGATATGACTTAATTGTTGCATTAAGTTAATTGCATAGTTAACCTTTGAATTTTCCCTACAAAAAAAAATATTAATAAAATTTTATTTATACTCTTAAATGTTATTAATTTGTTATAAATATAAATATAATATTTTTAACCAAATTTAAAATTAAAAAATAGACAATTGATGCTTTTGAGCAAGTTTAATATAAACTATTTATCATTTATACCGAAACAAAAGCTCCTATACATCCCATTCCCAAACAAATATTTATTCTAAAGCTCACCGTGTTAGGATAGATATTAATGAGAGAGTCTATTAATTATTCAAAGTTTTTCTATTGAATACTAACATTTATAACACGTCTTAAAGATTTTCCATTTAACAAAATAGTCAAAATACTTTTTTCCTTTCAAATTTTGTATTAGAAAATGAATGGTTTATATATTTTTTCCATCAAGTATTCTCTTTATGAGAGTAGTCAAAGCATTTTCTGGGACGTTTTAGTTTACTATCTCAAATCAATAGCACTAGAAAAGGATAGATTTATAATGCAACTACATCATGTAAGCAAAATTCCACAAAAGTAGAAGCCATTTTCTCCACAACCTATCACCAATTAGACGAACAAACAAAAGTATGAGTCTCCCATTCATATTTTTGGTGAACTCACCACAAAAATCTTAACACCATGATTTGTAATAAATATTTTTGCTATTCTTAAACATCCACATTATCTCAATTATTCATACATTTGAAAGATGCACACAAAATTTATTTATACATACACTAACGTTAGCTTATTATATGAAATCAAACGAGGGACACTATAGTATCAATAAAAACTAGCGCTTCATAAAACTAATGGAACAAAGTAATCCACTGTTGTAAGCCCTGGGCTGATGACAGTTGTGACAATGTGTAAGAAACACACCATTTATGACTCCACAAGAGGGGTAAATCCAAATCAGATGATGTGAACTTTGAGGACGAGAATGCCCCGAATTTCTATTGCAAAATCACACAAAGACTCCAGGACTCCACAAAGAATACCCACAATAACTGCTCTGTCAAAATGAAATGGCACTGCAGAGAATCCAACCTAGGCACTTCCAGAAGGATAAGTATAATCTGACATAGACACTATTATAGCAATGAGAGAATGAGATAAAAGTGCAAGAACAAGAACAATGAATCCAAGCATGGCATTACCCATATGTGTCTCCAGCTGCATTCTTTTGTGAATTAGGGACACGGTTTTATAAGTGAAATGGATGTGGTTCATGTGATAGAATGATGTCTGGACAAATTTCATCAAAACCATCTCCTAATTAATCAATCAATCAATAACAGAAAAAATATTTCAGCCATTGATGGATTCAACATGGGAATCACATCATTGATATTGGCGGTGGAAATCATAACAAGAACAACTAATTATAATTACCTTCATTGCAACCTGAGGGATTTGTTTGTTATTGCTATAGGCCATCACAAAAATACTAATCAATATGTGGATGAGTCAATATTAATGTACACCTATACTAATTTCTGATGGATTATATAATCTAAAAGGTTTAGCGTAAAATAATTTACAATTGTTTTTTTCGAATTGCATCGATACTTCCTAAACAATCTTAGATTCATCTTAACCTAATCACCAAAGTATTAACGAATACCTGGATGAGTGAATCTTAATGTACACCTATACTGGCTTCTAATGTATTATATAATCTAAAAGTGTTAGCGTAAAATAATTTACAATTGTTCTTTTCCAAATTCACTGATACTTCCTAAACCAGCTTACATTCATCTTTACCTCAGATCTATCAAGCGTTAAGAGGGATCCAATCTCTCAAGGTGAAAACCTATTTTCTGCGTGCATAAAGCTGAGAGGGATCTAATCTCTCGAGGTGCAAACCTATTTTTTGAGTGAAAAATTTTAAGAAAGGATTTCACCTCGAGATATTTGATCCCTATGAATGCTTGATAGATCCAGGGTTAAGATGGATCTAGACTCATTATATAATACTATATAATATCTATATTTGTATCTATGTGTCTCTTTTTTATTCCCTCTTTCTATCTCACCCCCCAAACATACACATCCTCTCACTATATCTATCTATCTCCCCCTTTCTCTCTCTTGCCATTTTCTCTCTCTCTTCCCTCCTGCTCTCCTCTCTCATTCTTTCTCCATTGCTCCCTTATCACTCTCTCTCTTCTTCCACCTTTCTCCCTCTACATATTTCTTCTTCCCTCCCTCTCTCTCCCCCTCTAACTCCAACTCTCTCTGCTTCTCTCTCTTGAGTCCTCTCTCGCTTCCTTCCTCTCTTTCCCTTTCTCTCCCACCTCCTTCTTTCTCTCCCACATATCTCTCTCTCTTCCCTTCCACTTTATCATTATCTCCCTCCCTCTCTCCCCTCCATCTCTCTCTCTCTCTCTCTCTCTCTCTTGCCTCCAACTTTGTCACTATCTCCCTCCCTCTATCCATCTCTCTTTGCCCTCCATCTTTGTTCCTCCCTCTCTCTCTTCCCGTTATCTCCCTATCTCTCTCTTTTCATCTTCTTTGTCTTCCCCTCTCTCCTCTCCCTCACTCTCTCTCCATATCTCCCTTGTCACTCACACTCTCTCTCACCACCTCTCCATTGTCATTCTCTCTCTCTCTCTCTCTCTCTCTCTCTCTCTCTCTCTCCACCTCTATCTCTCTATGTATTTGTTCTTTTCTCCCTCTCTATGGTATTATAACAAAGCGCATTCATAAGTATCAATGACAAAAGTGGTGGTCAATATCTATGATTAAGAATCTTTTCATATTGCTATAAAAATTTTTGATTGTGAAATAAGTTATGATTTTTGGGCATGTGTTATTGGTAAGCCATGGTATTGTAACAAAGCCTATTAACAAGTTAATAATATCCATGGTAAAGTGGGTATGAATATCCATGGTTAAGAATATTTTCATATTGTTATTAAATATTTTGATTTTCAAATAAGTTATGTTTTTTGGGCATGCGGTATTGATAAGCCATGATATTGTAATAGAGCATCTTTGCAAGTTAATAATATCCATTGTAAAATGGATGTGAATATCTATGATTAAAAATATTTTCATACTGATATAAAATATTTTGACTGTGAAATAATTTATGTGTTTTGGGCATGTTGTATTGATAAGCCATGGTATTGTAACAAATCCTATTTTTTATAAGTTAATAATATCCTAGGCAAAGTGGGGATGAATATTCATAGTTAAGAATCTTCTATTGTTATAAAATATTTTGGTTGTGAAATAGGATATGGTCTTTCGGAATGTGGTATTAATAATCCGTGGTATTGACCCATGGTATTGTAACAAAGCCTATTCAAAAGTTAATAACAAAATCAAAATATAACAAATTGAATTTTATTATTTTTATTACTTTAACATTTTATTATTAATCAGACAAACATTTAAATGTTCACACTCATCCTCCATACTAGGTTAATATTATTTTTAATTTTTAATTTATTAATTTTAACTGTCCCTAAATCATCAATGGAGAAAGAACCTAGGAGTTTTGAAAATGTGGTAAGAAAGAAAAAATCCAGTAAAAAACCCTCCTTGGATGTTGATTTCATTGGAAAATATCATGTAATTGAAATGAAATGTTATCCAAGAACATGCTAGAAACATTAAACAAGGTTACCAATAATCCTAAGGAGTAATCCCACCAGTTATAAGAAACAAGGGAAAGAATGATATAATGAATGAAGTGAAGAAACAATAATAGTGGAGACAACAAAGACACATAAATGGATTAAGACGTTAGAGACCTAAGAAACTTAGAGGAATGTGAAGATATGGATCTTAGCAAGCTTGAATTGACATATTTAGTATTAGAATGGGATGGAAAATAGACTGACTCAATATTGAATCAATAAATTCAAATTTTGACAAAAGCCTTGATAAAAAAAGGATAATCTTAGGAATAAAAAATACAATATAAGCATCACTAGTCTCTCTTTAGCAGTTGAAACTAAAACACTAAAATAATGATAAAAATAGGAAAATAGAATAAAAGGGTGTATAAAGAAGAACTAAGAAACTTCTACAAGAGTTGAGAGAAATTCCAGTCAACTTAAGAATAATGGCATTGATGATGAACATCTTCCACCCCACCCGCTCAAATGCCCAAAGAATATACTACCATAAATTATCAGATGAATGAATGAAAAAACAAATATTTATTAAAAATAAAATTCTGAAAGAAAAGCCTACTATGGCTATTCTATAGGAAACAAAGTGATCATTTGATATGTTATCTAAAATTGATACTACTTTTTCAACAAACTATAGCTCAATGAAATTAGATGTACATGAGGCATCAAGGGGAGTTACTTTATTATACATCCACCATGAGATTATGCTTTCAAATACCTTTCCCACTCAAAGAATTGTCATAGTAAAGTATCAATTAATATGTTTGACATAAATGGGCTTCATTTCCATTGTTTATGGACCCAATCTAACTAGGAGTATATGTTTTTATTTTTTCACAATATTCAACCCATCCCTTATATTATAGGACATGGTTACCCATTTGTGGAATAATATTTATGGTTGAATCCTTGGATGAAAATAGGGGAGGTTGATACGGATCTCGGCGTCTAAGATTTAGAAACCATAAATGCTTACAGAGAGTAGGAGAGAGAGAATACAAATATTCTCTGAAACAATTCTTATTAAAACTTTAAATAGAAAATACACACAGTGAATACATAACAATATATGAAAATATAATTATTCTTTATTAAATGGAGAAATCATTTATCCTACATTTTGAAGGACACATTTGTCCTTTTACAAGGTGACACCCATTATTATGGTATTCTAGGTGCCTTCTTGAGTTACAATACCATGGGTAAATACCATGTGTGGATACTACTTTCCATTAGGATCAATATTTTTCCCTTAGCAAGAAATGGTTCCCATTGTGTCAAGTTCCCTTGTGAGAAGCTTTTGTTTAATATGAGCCAATAAATAGAAGGGTTTTGTGTGTTGACCCATAATCATGGTGAGAAAAGGTCAAAGGATATAGTATCCTATAATGCTTATGGGACAACTTTGATATTAATAGTGTTTGGAATAGAAAATCAACATCAATGGCAAGAGTGTTTTGTATTTGATCCATAAACATGGGTTTGTAGGTGACACACAATTGTGATAAATGAAGGTCTAGAGATATTGATACCCCATGATAGTTGTGGGCCAACTCTGATACAAATAGTGTATGGACAAGCCCTAGATGGACAAATATCCATTGACATGGATCTATTATGGAAGTTTCCCCTAGAAATTTATAGTGTCAAATGTCTTCATCTTGTTGTATATGACGTCAAAACGTTTCACCCAACTAGTGCCAGTGACAAAATTGTTTTTTTGGAGGGGATCCAGAATGATAATCTTCCATTGGAATGGGCTATGAAGAAATATCTTCCATTGAGAAGGGCTAATAATATCATAAGTATTCCATTGGAAAAGGATTTGGTAATGGAAAACCTATGAAATATTACATAGGTGAGGGATTTGGAAACATCCAAAACATTCCAATCGAAATCTTAGTGTTTTGTGCGAAGATCCGAAACCTTCCACTCATTTTGGATGTGACTTGAAAGTTGATATGAAATATTCAACATGTACAGGCTATAGTCTGAAGAAAGAAGAAGCAATTCACTCTAGGATCTCATGCATAGGTAGTGGGAAATGCATCATTGGGAGAATATATACATGAACCAAAGGCTTGGTTCATGTTTTGGAATCCTACCACATGACATCCATGCCTTTTTTCACCCCTATTATGGAGCACAAACTCACCATGTATTATGGCCATCATTTTTTCTTTTGTGAACATGCATTTCTATGAAAAATTTTGAACTTCTTGAAACATGTGAGTGGTGGCTAAAATCATGGATGGTATGAGATGAAATATGATGAATTCATTCACACCATTTCCTATGACATTCATGGCTACTATGTCATCACTCATATTTATGTCGTTGTAACCTTAAAAGCTATAAAGCCTTGGATTTTAGAGGGAATCTATGCTTAGCATAGTTGTTGCCCTTTTGCCAAGTATCTTGGTAAGCAAAGGTTCATTTTGAATGTTGAGGAGAACCATGAACACTCTAGAGGCTTGAGAGGTAGTGAGCCAAGTGTAGGCTTTATCCATGGTGTTGTCCACATCATTATAATGTTCAACCTTACAATCTGGGGTGTGGGGACTGATGAGAAAATACAAGACACTCCCATATTATTTGTGCATATTATCCTCCCAAGCATATGCCACATACTCATCCTTAATTTATGCATGGCTATAATCTCTTGATTCCCTGAAGGTGGGGTAGTATTCTAGGGTGGAATCAATAAAGGAAACAACATAATGAGGATTATTGAGGTCTTTGAGCATGTACCATTGCTTCTTGGGAAAACCATCATTGAGAAAGATACAGGCTTGTAGCTTGGCCATGAGGCCATGCCTCCACCAGACTCGAACTTGGACTAGTGCTTTGTTCTCACAAAAAAATTTATGCAACCCGTTCTTTCCATTATAGAAGGGCACATAAACACTAACATCATTTCCATTCTATAATTCCTCCACCACATATTTGGTTTGAGGCATGGAATCATTATGTTACTCCATCTTGGAGCTTCCTACAACCCTTTTAGTGGCTACCACAACCATAGGGTTTGATCCTTTTCCGCTTACCGATGATTTCTCGAGGGATTCACTGGTCACGATCCCTTTGGACCTTGCAGTGATTTCATGAAATACATATGGTGAATTATTTGAGGAAATAAAAGGCATAACCCTCACCAAGGATAAAATTTAATCTTCCATCTAAATAATAACTAGAATCTCAAAGCAATGGGCTAGACATACATTTGTTAAATCAATTTGGCTCTCATACCACTTATCCAGATCATATGGGCTATGATCTAGGAATAATAAATAATGAGAGAGAGAGTAGGAGAGAAAGAATATAAATATGTGATGCAACTATTCTTAGAAAAAACTTGAACACAAAATACACACACTCAATCCCTAATAATATATGAAAAAATACAACTCTCTATTATATGCATAAAGCATTTACCCTACAATGTGAAGGAACCATATGTCATTTTACCGAGGTTTTTTATTTATAGTATTCTCATTGGCTCCTTGAGTTACAATAACACGGGTGGATACCATGGATGGATAGCATGGGTGGATTCCACTTTCTATTCAAATCATGCGTATGAGATGACCAGATGTAGATTTGTGGTTTTTCAAAGTTAGTAATTGAAGCCTAATTACAGTTGAAATGGAAACATCCAACGAAACTCACACCTAGGACAATAGAAGAGGGGTCCTTCATCACGTAAGCTCTAGACTAGATGAATTTCCTTATATATTTTTGAATTCTTAGAAGGATTTAATTGAGAAAAATGGAGCATGTTTAGTATAATATCATCCTCAAAGGTAGAACAATGAAACTTATTAGCCACAAAATCCAACATCAAATATAGTTAGGGGAGTGCAACAAATAAGAGGGAGTCTTATGGCAGCAATAATTAAAATTTTTGTGGGTAGACAAAAGAAAGAAGAACACATAATTCTTCAAGTTATCCATGGTTTAGCATCAACATGATAACTTATTTTCAACCCTAAAAGATAGTTAGGGATGGAAGCTATAGTGAGATGTTAACATTGAAAAGGAATTGAGAAATTACTAACAATATTTGCTCACTTAACCTAAGAAGTTTTTAGAGGAGTTTATTGAAAGAACTGCATAGAACATTCCAACTTTGATTACCTAGAAGCACAATGAAGCCTTGCTCTTCAACATCATAGTTGACTATGTAGAATGAGTAGTCATTGAAATGTCGAATGGAAAACCCCTAGACTAGACAGATTTTTGCATAACCTGCTTAGTACTCATAACCTTAATGCCACCTACTTGACACTCATTTCTAAGGAAGACATGATAGAGAATCCTAAAGCTCATATTCTAGGAGAAATCTAGTTATGGTGAAGGCTCAAAAATCATTGATAACATCATTTTGGCCCATGAATTGATTTAATCTCTAAATATTTCAAAATTTGGGTATGGTCATCATACTTGCGATGCCCAATGATTTTGGTAGACTTACTTAGCAATAAATATATCACATCATTTTCACCTTTGGGTTTTCAGACAAATGTATAAATTGGATTATCTCTTTTATTTCCAATGGCTTCTTCTTGATCCTCATAAATGGGTCACCCTCCTCAGCATCCATTCCACCTTGTGGAGTCATACAAGGGGGCCCATTATCCCGCTTCTTTTTCCTAATCGAATAAGTATTGAGTTGAAGTATTAATGCTATGGCACCCTAAAAAAAACTCGGAGTATGAAACTTCATGGGGATGATAGAATTGCATCTGATCAACAATTTGTACATGAACTCTTCTTGTGTTTGCACCAATTGTAGGAAAATATCTTACCTTCGAATAGGTACTTGAATACTTTATGGTAGCCTTGGGCACAAGTATAAACCATGGAATGTTGCAAAAAGTCCTCTTCAATTCTCCTATTATTATTCAATTACATATGTCAAAAAATATCGAATATCAATGAATTTCCCTTCAGTCTAAATACATGGTTGCTCTACATGTCAAGAATTCCCTTTGGTATGCCTCTTGGGAGTATCTTCACCTTTACTTGTTTTTTTTTACATAATCATTGTTATCACTGTAAAATGACTGTAAGATAAATTAGCGATGTTATGGTTGGAATCAAAGTTATGAAGCTAATGAAATGTTGAGATAATGGGTAATATGTTTTCATTTAAAGCATTGAGAATGTATTAGTTGAAGTAAGCATGCAAAACTATATTAGATAAAGCTTTTGATTATTGCATAGCAATATCTACATTTTGATTAACCATACATTCACTCTAACAAATAGCAATACTTTCATAAATAATAGATGATATTTGATTAAAAATAAATAAATAATGTGATATAAATAGTTAATGCAATCACCCTCTTTTATCAAACTATGTAAAACTTTAGGCCAGTATGGTAGGGATGTTGTAATGTAATGTTCAAAATTTTGACTGAGCCAATTATATGATTAAAAATAAATAAATAATATGATAGAAATAAGTAATGGAATAATTATCTTTTATCAAACTATGTAAAACTTTAGGTGTAATTTATGTGTGTATTTTAATTGTACCGCTCTCTAGCCGAGGATGGTAAGGATGTTGGAATGTAATGTTTAACATTTTGACTAAATAAATTATATAAAAATAAATAATTAAATAAAAATATTAATATAATGAAATGTAAAAATGAAACAAAAATGACCTATGTTATTGAAAACCCATGGTATTCATGTGAAATATAGCCTATTTTAAGGGAGAAATTAAAACAACCTAGATCCATCATAACATTATCAAATAAAAATGAGAATTATCAATTTATAATATGCAACTTAAATTTGTAAATTATTTAATTTATGTGAAATTTAATTCCTTTAGATTAAAAAATCAAAATTTTGGGATTATTATATTAAATAACTATATATATAGTCGTCTATTCAATATTACACCATAAAAAATATCTATATCATTTATGCAAACAATTAATATATTTAATATAAAAGCTAAATAGTAAAGTGTTCCATATTGAGTTGTTTTTGAAAATGAATATCTAAAATTGTTAATCTCAAATGAGAAAGTATTTAAAACACACATTTATTGGAATAAAAGATTGTGGAGGGTATCCGAGGCTATCGATTGCAGGTGGATAAAACCGCTATGATGTATTATAGAAAATAGAAAGGCTTGCTAGTAGAAAGGCTTGATGGTGCACATCTGCGTGGGAGTTGCTGCTTAACCACTTAGCATGCAGACTGAGAATGCAGACCCATACATACCGTGGGTGCCACTGAATGTGAGGGCACTATATAGAATCCTCCCCATCCTCTGAACGCTCAAATGCATGTTGAAGGGATCCAGAAGGTGAGCTTATAATCCCATGGAAATTTCTGATCACAGAGACTGGGAGCACGGTGGTTCATTTCGTTTAGGTGATCGAGCATGGGATGGGAGTTCTGGAGCTATGGGTGCAGAGCCTAACCAGGTGGTCCCCATCATAAATTGCAATAAGTAATCGATACTCTGCAAAACGAAGCGAATTGACCCTCCAACCCTTCGACCACTAGAAGGTGCATGCTAGGGCAATTTGACCCTCCAATATTTAACCCTTGTGGCTTCCACCGAATGTTAATGGGCCTTGACCGACTCTGCATATGTGCTGGGGTGAAGCACATAGAGAGGAACAATCATTTGAAGAAGCAGCGAGAGGACTTGGTGGTTCAAGTGGTGATCGAGGACACGTGATGGGATTTCAGAAAAGGAGGTCATCAGATTCCATTTTTGTGAACACCCTCTATTCATTAATGGTATATATAACAATTACCTCTATTCATTGCATGTATTTATAATAATTATTTCTATTCATGAAACTACATGTGTTCTTATCTCTATTATGCCTATTCAGGAAAATACATCTGTTCTTCAATTTTGTATATGGGTGATACCTTTTGCATTCAAACTGAGTGTAGCAGAGCAGAATGCTAGAGGGCAGAGCATCTTGCAATTTTAATGATTTAACATTGCACCGGGTTGATTTTTCATTTTTCATTTTTCATTTTAGCAATGTCCATCGTCATTTGTCTTTTTGCTTGTAGCCATTACGTGGGTTTTGGGTTTTTGTTTTTGACTGTTTAGATAATCGTATTTTTTTTTTAACTGTTTTGGTTTGGGTTTTTGTTTTTTACAGTTTAGATTTGCTTCTCCCTGGGAGATGAGAGGATATGTTGGCTTGGTTGATGTACCGCTTCACATCTTTTGAAGCGGTTAAAAAAGGTATGCACTGTTTCTTTGGAGTTCTTTTGGTTTTCTGGGTGAGTGATAAAAGAGTTATGCACTGTTTCTTTATCGTGGAGTTGCACAAAGATGGAGGACCGAAATCTGGAGCATCGCCAGAGAAAAGAAAAAAGAATATGATGGAAATGGAGAAGGGTACATTCGTCTCGCCAACAGGAAGAAAAGCGTTCAACTTACCGAACCAACGAATTTCCCTTTCCTGCGTCGTGTAGCTCAACGTTTTCTAATCGTGGGGTGCTGATAACATCGACTGTGGTGGTTCTATCCGTTGGGTTGTACATCACTTATAAATCACATTTAAAGACTTCTACATTTGTTACATTCGTTTCTTTATTGAGTTTCTTTTGTTGTTTGAAAGATTGCGAAGGAGCTCGAGTGGAGACGTGGGACTCTCTTGTTAACATGCAACTTTGGAAGATAATTATGGGAGGTATTCCTCATATACTTTATACTTAGAACACCTTATATTTATCTTTACTTTAGTTGCTAAAGAATTTATGTTAGCAATTTTTTTTAAGAATTTATGTTGTATTTTGTAAGACAAGAAATATTATAACAAATAAATGAAATAAATAGAGTAAAATCGTTCGCTGATTATTTTTATTATAGTTTATCTTTTCTTTTCTATTATAATTAATTAATTTGTTTGTTTAATGTAGTGTGATTTCATTTAGTTTTAAGTAATATTTATTGTTACATATTTAAATGATATTTTGTTTTTTAGGAGAAATAACATTGTGAAGATATTTCATTGTATTGTTTTGAATATAAAATATAAGTATTTTGGGGTTGCTAAAATTTAAAAGGAGAAAGGTAAAGAGAGAGGGAGAAAGGTAGAGAGAGAGAGTGGAGGTATAGGAAGAGAGACACGGGGAGGAAAAGATATATAGGGGTAGAGAGATAGTGAGAGGGAATGATAAAGTAGAGAGTGAGGGAAGGAGGGAGTGGGAGAGAGGGGGAGAGACAAAGGGATAGGGTAGGGGAGAGGAAGGGGGAGAGGGAGGGGAAGGGAGGAAGAGAGAGAGAGAGGAAGTGGGGGATGAAGAAGGGGAGGGGAGAGGGAGGAGGGAAGGAAGAGACAGGAGGTGAGAAGGTAGCGGGGCAGAGAGAGAGAGGGCAGGGGGAGAGAGAGGGGGCCATGGGGGGGGGGGACGAGAGGGACGAGAGAGAGAGAAGGTGGTGGAGAAGGTGTGGGAGAGAGAGAGGGAGGGGGAGCAGGAAGGTAGAGAGGGAGAGACAACGGGTCGGGGAAGGGAAGGAGGAGGGGGAGAGGGAGCGAGATATAGAGAGTGGGAGGAAGGGGGGAGATAGTGGGCTAGGGAGAGAGAGTGAGAAGGTGAGGGAGAAGGTGTGGGAGAGAGAGGGAGGGGGAATGGATGTGAGGGAGAGAGAGACAAAGGGGGGGAGGGAGAGATAGAGGATGGAGGAGGATGGGGGTGAGAGACAAAGAGAGGAAGAGAGAGGAAGCGATGGTGGAGATGGGGATGGGGAGAGAGAGAGGGGGGGG
>APFE030158435.1:0-10324 GCA_000404065.3 Pinus taeda
AGTTTTCTCATATTGCTTCAAATTCAAAAAAATCTAGTAATTTTGAAGTGCATCTTTTTGTTTATTAAATATAGCTATATCGAAGTAGAGTCTCTCTAGATTGTTGGAACACATTTTATTTCAAAAACGCAAGAATAACAAAGAATACACTTTGGCCAAAAAAATGAATTTTATGAATCCCTTGATTTTTAAAGAAAATATAGTCAAACAATTTCTAAGTTGACATATCAAATCTCAAAAAAAATATTCTAAAAAATAAGAAATAGAAAGCTAATAAAATTTCTGATAAGCTTTCTTTTTATTGTGAATTGAAATTCAAAACAAAAAAATACCTTTGGCTTGCCAAAAGTGGAAAAAAAATCTAAAAATTATATTTTTTTTCTCAAGAAAGGGCCAAAAGTGTAATCCAACTTCACTTTTTCACCCTTTAGTTATTAGTAAAATAACAAAAAACAAGAAAAAAGATTGAATATAGCACCTAGCAATCAAGAGAAATAGTGTTCTACTATACCACCTATCTCTTAAACAACTTGGCTTATTTAAAAAAAAATATAGTCAGAAAAACAATCCTTCACCCAACCAATGAGTAGTGGTTTCCTCTACCGGGACTCCCCTCGATCTAAGTTTCACATCTAGAACAAATTCTTTCACAATGACCACACTAGGTCTAATACATGATTTCTGCTAGCATCATCTTGCCCCTTTCAATCAACGTATTTTTATGAGAACTTTTATGCTCAACTACTTATAAGATTGCTTACACATCCTCCAATCAGAGTCCAATCCATAAGTTTTCCTTAGGATTTTCCCCGCTCACCTTGTTTTCCAAACTATGATCATCTATCTCTAGGGAGAGGAATTTGGGAAGGAAACTACCTTTGCCCATATCCCCTCTCGGGCCTTCCCTAACTATCTTCTAACTATATACAATGTGAAAATTTTCTTTTGCATATTTTAACCACCATAATTTACATGGATGACCAAATAGAATTTTTTATTTTTTATTAATAAGAAAAAATAGAAAAAATAATTATATACATCACACATTCATACCTAGCCCTTAGGATGGGCCCATAGTTCGACAAAGTAAATTCACGTGAAAGTAAATATAATGTTTACAAGCTACTGGGGGGTATTATATCTTCGACACTAAAAAACACCATCCTTGGTATTTTCCTAACCCTTGAAAAAATTGAGGTATGCCACAGACATAAAAGATTCATCTTCCCAAGTAGCCTCTTTGGGTTGAAGTGATTCCATTGCACTTTAGCCTAGGTGATTACTCACCTTTATAGCATAGTTTCTCTTTAGTATAATATGTGCAAAGTCTTGACCATGAATACTTCGTCTGACTCAACTTACATCCACAACCATTATGTCATCCATTAGTTTCTATAATTTATCATTTTAAAATAAAAACATATATAATTATTACAACTTCATTCCTTACCTGAATCCCTTGCCAATTAATAATATGTTTAGGATCATGTACATATTCTTTTAGCAATGAAACTTGAAATACATTGTGGACATGTAGGACTAGGTAAAGCTAGTTGATAAGCGATGGTTCTAATCCTAGAAAGGACATCAAAATGGCCACAATATTAGTGAGCTAGCTTTGCACAGGTTCACCATATTATCGTGCTCCTTTTGGCTTGATCTTAAAATATATGTGTTCTTCGACCTAAAATTCTTTGTAATTCCACCTTTTTCCTGCATATGTTTTCTATTGGTCTTAGGCAACTTTCAAGTTTCCCTGGGCCTTTTAACATTTTCTTCAATTTCCTTTAGCACATCGAGTTCCAATATATTTCTATCCTTGGGTTGACTCCATTTAAGAGGTATTTTGCACCTTCATCCGTACAAAATTATGAATGGCATCATTCTTATAAAAGTATCATAACTATTATTATACGAAAATTATACTAGGTAGAAATATTCTTCCCACTTCGTGGGTTGTTGCATGACATACATCTTTAGCATGTCCTCTAATACTTGATTTAGCCTATCTATTTTCCATCTTGTCTACAAACGGTAGGTAGTATGAAACTGCACTTGGTTGCCTAATCCTATAAATACCACTTTCCAAAAAGTAGAATTGAATTTTACATCTCAACTACAAAAAATATTTTAGGTATACCATGCAAGCGAAAAATGTCCTTGATAAATATCTCAACAATTTTTATTTCTTTATAACTTGATTACATAGGAATAAAATGTGATGATTTTATTAACTTATCCAACATGAACATTATTTAATTTAGTTTCATTTTGGACTTGGGTAAAATCGTGATAAATTCTAGGGTGATAGTTTCACATTTCCATTCAGGAATGGGTAGTGGGTGAAGTAAGTTGGATGGATGTTCATGCTCATCTTTCACCTATTGGCACTCTAGATATTTTGTCAAATATTTTGTTACTTCCCAAATAATTCCTGGCCAAAAGTAATCCTTCCTTAAGGTGACAATCAAATTATGGTATCCAGGGTGGCAAACATAAGTATTTATATGATATTCATCTAAAATCAATTGTCTAATATACTATTTATTAGGAACATAAATCTGATTTCTATAGATCGTCAAACCATCAAGGTTATTATCATATCATTGTTTCTTTTTAGTGTTTTTTTCTTCTTTAATTTTTTTTTTTATGTAAAAATTGATATTATGGGTCTTGTAAGACTACATTTTTAATCTAATATAAAAAATCATTTTCACTTGACTAAAGGAAACTTTATAAAAAAAAATTATCCTTTTACTTAAGGCATATGCCAATCAGTTTTCATTACCTTTTAAGTGTTTTATATCAAAGTAAAACTCGCCCAAAAGGTGGTGCATTACGCTTGTTGGGTATTAATTGTGGGTTGTTCAAATAAATTATTCAAGCTACTATGATCACTCACTAAGAAAAAGTTATTTTATAATAGGTAGTTTTGTCATTCGTTAAAAACATGAACCATTGTTGTGAGCTCTAAGTCATAAGTTCAGTACCTTTTCTCATGTTCTTTCAATTTCTGAGACTCGTAGGCTACCACCCAACCTTTTTGAATTAACAGTCCTCCTACTCCTTCATGGCATGAATTTTTACAAACAAAAAATTATGTATCAAGGTCTACAATTCTTAGGATAGTGGTTGTAGTTAGCAGGTTCTTTAGCTAGTCGAAGTTATCTTGACATTCCAATGTTGGTCTAAATGCTCTCCCCTTCTTTTGTAAAGGGGTCATCGGGTGTACTAGCTTTAAAATCCCAGCTATAAAGTGACAATAGTATCCTATTAGACCAATAAAGGACCTAATATCTGCAACATTCTTATGAATAAGCCACTCCATGATTGTTTTTGGCTTCTTCGGGTCTACGACTATCCCCTCTTGGGTGATCACTCAAACCAAATACTATGTTTGATCTTAAGGAACTCGCATTTTCTATTCTTAGCATATAATTTGTGTTCTTATAGTGTCTGCAAGATTATTTGCAGATGTCTTTTATGACCCTCTATATTTCTAGAGTAAATCAAAATATGATCAATCAAATTAACATGAACTTGTCTATATATGGGTGAAATATATTGTTCACCATGCTCATAAATGTAGTAGGATCATTAGCAAGCCCAAAAGGTGGAACCAAAAATTCGTAATTTCCATAGCGAGTCCTGAATGTCATTTTACAAATGTCTCCGTCTCTGATTTGAATGTGGGGGTATGTTGAACGTAAATACGTTTTAGAGAATACAGCAGGACCATTAATTTATTCAATGGTCAATAGTCAAAGCGTAACATTAAAGTACCATCGTTCATTTTGACAAAAAAATAGGATTTGCCCATGGTGACACACTAGGACGAATGTACTTCTTGTACAATAGCTCCTGTAATTACATTTTTAGCTCCATTAATTCTGGTATATTCATATGATAGGGCGCATTGGACACTGAGGTGGCCGTCGGGATTAGCTCAATTGTAAAATCATTATGTCACTTGGAGGACGACCTAGGGATATCTTCAGGAAATTCATATTCAAAATTTTGAGGAACTAACAAATTTTCCAAAATTACTATCTTTTCTTTAGAGTTATAGTATCCCACTTGAATTCCATAAATTTGATAGCCTTTCCTAATAATTTTCTTCAATTATGAGTCTGTAATCTTTCTTATTCTTACAAGTGTTACTATTCGTTGAATCTCAGGCCTAAACCCCCCCATTATATAGCATCATTCTTTACAATTTACAATAAACCAATGTTTTTCCATCCAATCGATACCACTTAAAATGTCACACGAACCCAAGGGTAAAATGTTTAGATTTTCCTCTATTGGTTGTCTTGCTAGTTCTAGTAGACATTTTCAACTTTTGTTGTTACCCCCGTTATAGCTCTAGTGGCCAATTCAACTAATCATGGAAGTTTAATTTTATTAAATTGTAATTGACATGACTCCACTATGGATATTTATTGAGATTGACATGTCAATATGGCTTGAGATTTTACTCTCAAACTCAATCATTGTGGATTAGTGCTCGACGTATCAGTCCTACATGGAAACATTGATTCTTGGAAGACTTATTTCCACCTCTTCTACAATAGATGTACTTTAAACATTTTTTCCTTATTCTATCTTTCCATGATAGGGTCACTCTCTAAGGTAAGGTGGTCCCCCACAACCCTAACATTGTATTTGTAGTTTTTGCGACTTACTAAAATCTATTTTGTTTGATAACACTAACTGATTAGATCGACTGTGGGATTAAGTTTTTTGTTTTCCTTTATTAGAAATTTTACATTACTTCCCTTTACTAAAATTCTTCGGCATAATGTTGTTTACACCCTTTTTATTTGGAAGATATTTCTTCCCCTTCTTACTTCACCAACATTTATTATTTTCCCCTTTATATTTCTGTTGTTGATACCAGATTTCTACCTTATGGATATCTTCATCCATAGTCTTAGGTTTATCAAACTCCAAATGTTCCTTTATGAACATTGAAAGAATAGTTATAAAACATTTTATTTTGGCCTTTCCTCCTGTATATAATGAATATACCTCAACAAGGAAGTAAATTTGAAATGCATTCATCCATAGACAACTAAGCCAATCAGAGGTCATGAAATTGCTTGGGTTTTTCATCATAATATTAATCGATTAAATATTTATTCTTAAAATGTTTTTGGAAGTCCTCCCACATTATTCCTTGTTCATCAATTCCATGAATTGCCTTGATTTCTTCTTGCCATAAAGTTAGCTTCCTTTGGAGTTGATAAATTTTTATATGAGCCTTCATATTACTACCATATTCATACACTTGAAAATAATTGTTCATGTTTACCAACCACACTTCTACTCCTTCCTCAAACTCAACATCAAACTTTGGAGGATTGATTTTCTTAAACTCCACTTGAAACTCTATCTTTTGTATGTTTGCTGGATTTTGACCTCTTTTCTGAGAAATATTTTTCGACTCTTCTTCCTTAATTTCTTTACCACCCTCATATTCATGTATAAGACTTTTCTCAGGAACACTATCCTCCTTTTGTCTATATGACTCTGCTTTATTTCAATTGTGAGGAGTTTGGATTGATGTCCTTTGATTCTTCCTATCAATTAAAATTTTAAGTATCCTCTCTTCATCTCTCGGTAATATTTCATTATTAACCCTCAAATTGGGCATCTCTTCTCTCAATTTTTGCATTGTTTCAAACAACATTGTAGATGTGGGTTAGGGTTCTTCACCTAACTGCATCCACATCCCTCAATTAGGTCCTAGAAAGGGTGAAGAACATGGTCCTATAGGAAATGGTGTCATACTAGCACCTCTATTTTCTTCCATTCTATGAAACATTGAATATAATTTTGTTACCTTCTAAAATTCCCCTCATATGGGCCAGCATGTTTTAAACATGTTATTTTATACTACCTGTAACATCCCTACTAGATAAACCTTAGCAATTTTTTCTTGAAAAAAATATCAACAACAATGTAATATATATGTATTTACACATATACGGTCTTACATTAAGAATCTATTCTAGATGAACACCAACATGGATCATGGTAGTGTCTTATTTTTTGTTAGGGCTGAAATCATAACACTAAATTATTTCATTTACAAATATGATGAAAACTATATCAATTCCCTTTTTCTTATTTTATATCACTATTGTAAAATATTGATATGAATCAAGGCATATGCACTTGAGCTTGTGTTATATATATATATATATATATATAATAATATAAATATATTATATAATTATATATATATATATAATATATAAATATATATATATATATATATATAACATAACATTACATTACAATACATACACTAATACATAAAATATATATATATATATATATATTATAGTATATATAATATATATTATATATATATATATATATATATTGTTCGAGGCATTTACTAGTCCAACTATTATAAGGGTGAGGATTAGGTGTTCCCAAGCTCTTCACAGAGAAAGAATTATCCTTTTATGTAACACTGTACAGATTGCAATAGCTTATGTATTATGTTTAAACCTTACCTTCTACGATTCCCCATTAGAAGCCTCTAGGGTTTTCCTGGTGATTTTTTGATGTGACTCCAGTTATTGAATGGTAATTTTCTGACTTGTTGTTGATCTACGGAGCTGTAGTGTTGTGATTTGATTGATGACTCGCATAGTTAGAAGGGTTTCTTGGGTAACTAACCACCACTTGCACTCTCGAGTTGACCCATTTGCAAGTTTTTCCAATTAGTAATGAGATATGCAATAGGGGAGGGTTTCACCTGATATACCCATCAGTGAAACCCTCTCTTAGCTCAAGTTATTGACCATTGATATATACAAAAGGACTCTTAGAGGCTTGCCACCATAGAGGCTCTACCTAGGTATTCAATTATTGTAATAGGGCTATGGTTTATTTTCCTTTTTTTTTGTTCTTTAAAGGACAAAACCTACCTATAGCTTCCCTTTCCCAATTTAGTTAATGATTTTAGCTTTCTTTTACAAGGATTCTCACCGTCGTTGTGTGGCTCCATATTTTCAATTTGTGACCAATGATCTTTGGCTAGATCCTTCCATAACACCAATATTCTAGAGGGTTTACCAACCCAACCATTTCCAAGCAAGTTCGATTTGGTGTGGAGTTGAATTATGTTCTAAATATAATTCTTATTTTAACCCTGGTCTGGTTTTATTTATCCTTATGATGCATATTCCAGATGTAGATTGATGTACTTCCTTTTCTCAGGTTACATCATCTGAACAGGTATCAATATTCCCTTAAAATCTTATTTAAACCTTAATTTGTTTTCAACACCGATTTATTAACAAACTTCTTATTTGGTTATATTAGTGCTCTTAGTAGGATAACTTTTACTTCACAGAAGAGGGAGATCCATTGCATGCCGTTACCATGGAGGTCCTTCTGTGCTAGAGTTATATTATTCAGAGACTAGGTTCTCATGAGATCTATCTTATTTATTTTCATCTTCGATTGCTATAATCACAACCCAACAACCAAATTTCTTAACAGTTAGGTTTTGTCATGTTGAAAGGTTTTATGGAGTTTTTACCTCCAACTTCCATTAGTGGAAGAACCTTATTAATGATATTTATGTCATTAATTTTTATTATGGATGGTGGCCCTTACAAACCTTATCATGGGGTTTTTATTTTTTCCAAGTATGTGATTGATATCTTGAATATCCATATACCAGACAATTTCTTATTGATATGTTGTTGACAATAAATTATAATGCATCACCTATTTATGGTTAACATTTTCTACAACTCCTCTTTCCCTTTCTATCTGAACTCGGTTGTTTTGTTACCCACTTTAACAACATTCCTTAGATAATCTCTTTTAAAGATATGTCTATCTTTTAATATTTCAGATGGAATATTGTTATTTCCTGGTACTAATGTTCGATAACTTCAACATGTGAATTTTGTTCTTTTCTTTTACTTAGCACTCTATGTTCCAAGTATTTTAATTGTGTTTTATATATAATACCATCATTGTTTTATTATTTCATTTTACAATAACCATATTAGTTCTTAGAGTCATACTAAGGATATCTACATAAATCATACTAAAAAAAATTACATAACACATTATTTCTACACTCGCTTCCTACAGTAATGGACCACAGAGGTTATTTAGAGTAGTTTGGATCTTTTAAATTTTTCTCTTATTCGCTTTCTGTTTAGAGGACCTGGCAAGGCCTATCACTAGGGCCTACCCTCTTCTTTCTAGATGAAATTGTAGGAGTTGAGGACTACTACATAAACATGATGATGGCTTTCAAATAAACTTGTTAGTTGTCAGCTTTAGCTAACCTGACTCATCCCATTAATTTTAGTTATTAATAAAACAACCAAACAATAAAAAAGATTGAATATATCACCTAGAAATTGGATGAAAACTTACTCTTTTACTCTACTTATCTATTAAACAACTTGGCCTGCCACAAAAAATTATAACGAGAAAAAGAATGCTTCACGTAATTAATGAGTAATGGCTTCCTCTACCAAGACTCTGTCTGAGCCAATTTTCACATCTAGGACAACCTCTTTCATATTGACTGCACTAGGTCTAACCTAAGATTTCCCCATGCCTCTCTCAAACAATGTCTTGTTCTGAGAGAATTTAAGCTCACCAACCTATAAACTTATTTAGGCCTCCTTTAACGAGGCTCTAAGCCACAAGCTTGGCTAAGGATTTTCCCCTCTTGGCTAACTTTATTTTTCGCAACTAAAATCATGTATCTCCAAAAAGATGAATCTCAGAGGCAACTAGGTTTACCCATAGCCATTCATGGCCTTCCCTAACTATCTTCTACGTATGTGAAATATGACCATTCTCTTTTGCATCTTTTACCCACAATATTTTTTATAGCTTACAAAATACAATTTATTATTTTATTATTATTAAGAAAAATGAGAAGAATATATTTTATAGAAATCACACATTCATACCTTCCCTATATGCCCCAATAGTCGGTTAAAATAAATTCACAAGAAAGTAAATAAAATATTTACAAATCATTGGGATGTATTAAACATTTGATGTGAAAATTAATATTTATTTCCTATATTACTTTAACACTTTTGAAAGTGCAAAAGAATTAACACCGTGACGCTGGCCGCAGCTGGTATAAGCTTTCTTTCCTCTTCTTACGTTTTTCCTCTTCTTATTTATAACATTTTGACGTTGCCATAACTCTTACACTAGCTCATATACACGGAACATCGGTTATCACACTTATCCAAAATATAAACAAAAGCATAAAAATTGGTAAATAAAATCTTATATAAACCTAAATATTTCTTTCTATCTTTAAGCTATTGTACAAAAATATTATCAATAAGACCGATTATTAGGAAAACACTAGAGTCAAATTCCATAAATTACTTATCTCTTAAGTAATATGACCAATTGTTAAGACAAAATTAAAGTCAAATTCCATCAATTACTTGATTTAATTCTTAATTCATATCATGAATTTTATATATTTTGTTATAAAAATATATAAATTATATTTATAAATTGAATAATAATTTTGTAATTAAAGATATAGTTTTGTTATATTTAATATAAAACAAATTTAAAGCGATTTTTCTTTAATTAATATTTGATTTGAAAATTAGACTTATTTTTCAAAAAATAACTAATTATTAAAATTATTTATCAATATATGAATTAATTATTTAAAGATATAATACTTATATTTTTATTAAAATTTAAAAAATAAAACTTTGTTATCCGAATATTATTATTATAATTTTTATTGGAATATAGAAATATTTATATTAGTTTATAATATTAAACCATAAAGGATAAGTAAAAGAATTAAACTTAAAAATTATTTTATTAATTAAATATTTTAATTAAAATAAAATATTTTTACGTAACTAAAAAATGTAAAAAGGAAGAAAAAATCAAATTAAAAGGTAGATTTGCTTCCTACAACATTTAACATGTGAGATACAATATAAAATTTATAGCAAAATTGGGATGTTTAAACAATAAATATTTGAATAAATAAATATTACGTTATATTATTTTGTGTTGATAGTGTTAGAGTAGAAAGAATTTTGTTCTGATATATTTTGGTGTAAATGTTATTGTTATGAAAATCTATAGCAAAATTTATCTATATTAAGGGGTGTTTGGGGTGATTTATAACAAAATTGCGATGTTTAAAAAAATAAAGATTTGAATAAATAAATATTATGTTATATTATTTTGTGTTGATAGTGTTAGAGTAGAAGGAATTTTGTTCTGATATATTTTGGTGTAAATGTTATTGTTATGAAAATTTATAGAAAATTTT